>WEIT01039004.1:11640-31096 GCA_013389985.1 Dryoscopus gambensis | reverse complement strand
AACCCAGAAAAAAAACAACCAAACCACAACAACAACCCTCCCCCCCAAAAAAACCAACAAACCCCCCCAAATAAGTAATAAATAATAACTCCAAGGAGGAAAGGCTTACTGGCATATGTGTGTTTGTAAGTCACGGAATATTTAGGAATGTCACCACTGAATCAAATATTCCCTAGATATCAGCTCTCTGCACCCGGGATTCAAGGCAAAGGCAGAGGACTTTATATTCTAATAAAAAAGGTACCTTTTCTCAAGCACACAAAAGACCAGGATTTCCATTCTAATGTCACAGTTACTTACTGCTCTCAGAGCTTTCAGAAATATATATCCAGATGGCTCTTAAATTTTTTTTTTTATACAACCACATTTCCCTTTTATTTTTACTGTCTTTGAAAATCTCCAAACTGTTCAAGAAAGGCTTTGGTCACAAGCTGCAGATTCTGACATTTCAGGACACAGAGTTCTTTGCTGTATCCGAGAGGAAGGATTTATTTTCAAATTAGGACCCAGCCAGGGCTGTTGGCTTTTTCTTGATCTCACAGGGGTTTGCCTTTATGAAAAGTATTAAAGCTGTGCCCGCGGTTGCAGCCTGTGTGAGGGAGGCTGTGAGTGGGATGAGACCCACCCAAGGCACCAGTGCAGAGAAAGAGGTCAGTGGGCAACTCATCCCTCTTACCTTAGAAGGGATGAATCATTCTCTAGGAGTGTTGTTTCTCTGTGTGGATTTGACAGAGTGCCTGGACACCCAGTGAAGATTCAGACTCCCACTTTGGGATGTCTTCAGTGAGATCAGATGAATCCCCTTGTAAAACTCCAGAGGATTAATCAAGGATGAGCCCTATCCACCAGGTTTTTTAATCTGTTCAAGGACACTTGACAGACATCACATCATTCTTTCTTGAATTTGACAGGATAGGTGCAGTGTAGAAGCAGGAGAATATTTACTCCCTGGTTCCAGGAATCTGCAGGAATCTCCACCCACTTCTGTCCGTGGCCCAGAGAGCTTGATTTGAGCACATCTTGTAATATTATTCTACTAAATTTTTAAAAATTAAATTAAAGTTTCCAGACCACTGTTGCAGCACAATCGACTTTTAAAAAATAATCACAATAATTCTAAAAAAAAAAGCTATTTAAACCCAACTAATATAAACCTTGCTTAGATTATTTTTACAAGTGGCCGAGCAGGCTCAGCCACCACCTTTGCCACAGAGAAGGGAGGTTGTTATCCATCCAGGCACCCAGAAAATGAGACCTGTAGCTCTCACTGCATTCACAGTAAATACACACTAGTGTTGGACCCTTCAGTGAGCTGGCACTTACTCCATTGCTTTCCCCTGGTGGTTTATGCTGCATTTTCCCAAAGTTTGCTTTTTTACTGGCAGGTAACTTGAGTCATGCCCACACCCAGCCACAACTGCTGCATTGCAGATGCATCTTCCAGGGGCTGTGGACGTGAGGGCCCCCAGAGCTAATGCCACCATTTTCTGAGCCTTCCACTCAGCCAAATTATTCTGCATTTGCCAGATTGCCTGTGTGTGTTGTTCAGATCACAGGCCTTCAGAGCAGGAGGAAATATTTTAGGAAATTATTTGCATTTGAATACCTGTGTCTCCTTTCTCACCGAAGATATTAATGAAGACATCCGCATCTGTTCCACTGCCGCTGACTTCACCAGTAAAAACCCGGACCACGTATTTGTTGACTGCAAGGAGGGAGGCAGAAATCCCAGTACATTAATAACTCAATGGTTTGATGCAAAACATAACATTACAGACCAATTCAGGCTGTGCTGATGCTATCTTGAAAGCATGGTCTGAACCATGACTCTTGGTACAATGACCCCCTTCTCCACAAGAGGAATAAAATCCATAGGCAGGATTCTGACACTGTGTATTTGCTGCCCAGGGCAAGAGGACAGATCACTGGGTTCCTGGCCTTGACACTGAAGAGTGAAATGGAAGAGAAAGTGAAAATTTTGGTGTGGTTACAAAGGCCTTAAATGAACTCAGACCTATGGACAAGCTTTGCTTTTTCCAAACATTGATGAGTTACAGAGTCTGCCCAAGCTCAGGCCTGACCCCTTTGATCCCAGTTCTGTCCTAGAGCTATTTTGGCAGTTTAGTTTATACTAAGCAAGTATTTTGAGGATATAATATCATAAAGATAGAACAAGGAGTAATGGATTCAAACGGCAAAAGGAGAAATTTAGATTGTATATACAGAAGAAATTCTTTACTGGGAGGGTGGTGAGGGACTGGCACAGGCTGCTTAGAGTTTTTGATGCCCCACTGCTGGTCATGTCCAAGGCCGGGTTGGATGGAGCTTTGAGCAACCTGGTCTAGTGGAAAGCATCCTTGCCAAAGCAGGGAGTGGAACTGGATGAACCAAAACCATTCTCTGAAATATCAGTCACACTGCAGGAAACAAAAATGTGAATGTGGCCACCCTTTCTTTAAAAGAAAAGAAAGACTTCTAGATATCCAGTCTTTTTTATTTAATGAGGAAACAGCAGTAAAGCCCTGGAGCTGTGACACTGGGAAGATACATAGTCTATGGCACAAAAACCCTGTGAGTGAGACACACCACATACATTTCACACGTCATGTCAGTGAGTTTGAGAAGCAGGCTCTTCAGACGGATCAGGGCAGGACTCACTCGGTTCCCGAGGACAGCAAAAGCGAGCTCAGTTTCTTATGGAACCAACAAGAAAGCTCCCATGACCTCCAGTGTGACTTTATTTATGCCAAATATGAGCAGCTTTCAAAATCTACCACAGAAGTCACCTGACTACCTTGGTCCTCCAAGCAAACAGACCTGACAGATGCTTTGTGCCGTATCATCTGTGAAAAAGCAGTGCTGGAGACAGGCAGGAAGACACAAAACAGATGAAAATGACTGCAAAATCTGCTACTGAATGGTGCATGATGTCATACAAGCCCTCAACAGAGTTCCTGTTACTGAGCCCTGGGTAGCTGATACTGAAAGCTCTGTGCTATGTCACTTCTGTGATTCGGAGTCCTGGGCATGCTGCTTCTGTTAAAGGGTCCAATGCACAGGTCTCCTCACATGCAAAAATAAAACTTCATGCACCACAGAATCGTAGAATCATTAAGGCTGAAAAAGACCTCTAAGGCCATCAAGTCCAACCATTAACCATGATTCTTAGTTTGCAACTTTTTTTCCCTTTGGCAGGTGCCAAGTTAGGGGATAATCTTTCCTGGGCTTCCCGGCCAGCTACAGAAATACATTTTCTCAGGAGCCGTGGAACATCAGCAACACTGGGTTACCACTCCCAGAACAGATCCCCCACCTCCTCCACCATAATCAGCGCATATTACAAGTTATTTTAAATGACAGTAGAAGCCTTGGTGCATGTGCTCCCACTGAGGCAGAGGACGTGAGAGCAAACGTTTGAGGAGAGGCTGTTGGACCATCCCCTGAATCACAACGATGCTCTCAGCTCCCAGGGTGAGGCCTACAAGGGCAGAGCCCAAACAGAAGGGGAAATCACCTGTCACAGTTTAATGAATGTGCTGGGAAAAGCTAAAAATCGAGCTGACATCCCTGGCGCCCCATCGCAAAACATGCCACGGCAAATAAAATAATAATGATAAAACTGCAATAAATACTAAATAACAAGAAAAAGGAGAAGAGAGCTGGGCCAGAAAAGGGAGAAAATGCCTTAATGATTCTCTTTAACTCTTTTGCTTTGGTTCATGGGGCTCTAACAACCTGCTAGAGATATGCCAACACCAAAATTGTTCATTTGCATTAACCAAGGATGGGGATGGTGCAATTTACAGCTCCCACTTGGACACTAAGCTGCTCTAACTAAAATTGACCCACTGTACCTTGCAATCTTTAATTACAGACCACATTTTTCAAGAAGCTTTGCTCCTTGCACCTCCTCTAGAATATTTAATCTGATGTCAGTGATTAATTTTCCGCTCCACTTTTTGAAAGCCAGGAGAACCTGACAGGATAACAGGAACCTCAAAAGGACAAGCTGCAGCAGCTGATCTTACATTCCCCTTGCAAGATAAGGCTTAATACCTCTGAGATATAGACCAGAAGGATGTCTCAGTACATGCAGACCATCAAGGAAGACATGCAGAGAACAGGTCCATGAAGAGAAATAAGGAGCAGTGACCAAACAACAGGGCAGGAAGGGCACCTTGTATGATTACTGCGGAAGCAGATCAGCCAGCCAGGAAAACGCTGGTGAAATTATTTGCCAGATCAAACACCTTTAAAGGTTTAAAGGTTTAAAGTGTGGCTGTATTTCAAATCTAAGGTCTGGAATGACATCTTTTGACCTCCTGCTCGGAGCACGAAGTGCTCCCAAGGGCTCTGTGCACAAACCACGCTGCTGTCAGTGTCAGCACGAAGAGCCCTGTGGCAGAGCTGACTCCTGAGCCCACAGACAGGTCATCACTTTGAACTGGGCACTGTGCTGTGAGGGTTGTGTGTTGTCCCCTAAAACATAAGCAAGGCTGTGGTGTATGGTATGTCCTGGCATGGCTCTTTTCCGTGCTGCTGTGTTTCTGTAGGCAAAGCTACTTCGAGAGCCTTAGAGGTCCTTGGCTTAGGTCAGAGCATATTCCTGCTTCACGAATTATGCCTAGCCTGTACTCGTCATGTCTTTTCCTTAATATTTTCCATCTTAACAACTCTGAAGCTGGGTGCTCAAACCTGTCCCCACACCCAATCCTCAGGTCTGTGTTCAGAAAAGTTTCAGTTCCTCCATCTTCAGGAAGCCAGCCCTGAGCCACGCTGAATTTTTGCCAGCACTTTCTCCCCCTCTAAGCAATTTGACATTCAGCTGCAGCAAAGAGAGGAGCTCTTCATGCTGCTCAGGGGTCCTTCTGTGCTTCGTACATCAGCACATCTTACAGAGTGACATGGTGGATGAGCAATTTAAATAGAAAGGGATGCTGCCTCTTAAAAAGACAGTGAGGATTCAGCTGCTAAAAGCATGCAAGAAAAAGCTCTCATTGCAGCCAGGAAGAGATCTGCCATAAGTCAAGCACTCTTCATTTTGATCATGGGTGGATGTTGTTCCCTATTCTTTAAGCCCCTGGCAGAAGCATCTTTTAAAAAATACCCGCTTGTCTTTTTTTTTTAATCTCTCTACATGGCTCTGACTTCATCTGTAAAACACAGATCAAGATGTTGCCTGGATATTTTTTTTCCTGAATGCTTCTCCTAGCACTGAGAACATGCAAAATGCTAATGTAAAAGCTGTGCCTCCATCGAGCAGTGCACAGGCTCACTGCAGCACAGGCTCAGGGAGGGGAGCTTTCCTAGGAGCAAAATTAGCAGCTTCAGAGACACGTACTGCAAGATGCCAAGAGCAGAACAGCTAACAAAAAATCAGTAGGAAGAGCAGTAGCTATTTTCTCTCGTCTTTCCAATTTCACATTGCGACACGCAAGAGTAAATGCCCTGTGTGGTTACAGCACCTTCCTTTTCTTTACAGTTGTGTGTCTGCATTTGAACACATTGCCAGGATGCCATCTCTGGGAAACAGTGGGGTGGCACTGATGTGACCCTACTGCAATAATTTAGCAGAGGAGTGACAGTCAATCAGCTTGTCTGCTACTGATTAACTCAGCCTCAGCTTTCAACAGCCAAAAGGAAAGGTTAATTTTGCGCTGTGGGCTGGAGTCAGGCTCTCTCCACTGAGAGCCAAGAGGTTTATGCCTGTGAATGTGATGCACTCTCCACACTGCTCCTGGGGGATGAAGGGCATGTGGCTGCTGCTCTCTTACCCCCCAGTATTCACCACCCAGGCTGTGGCCACTGCCATCTCCATCCCGGGCTCAGCATTAGCCCCACACACTGCCCAGAATCTTTTCATCCATCCAACACCCCTGGGTGCTCTTGGGCAGCCTCTGTCCTGCCTCCAGCCATGGAAAATGCATGGACATCCCCCAAGCAAATCCTGCCACCTGCAAGCTGCAGCTGACTGTCCAGCCGTGCAATATTCATCTGTTAATGTCATTTATTTAGCAGTATGATATCATGCTCGCTTGAAGCACCGTAGGATGGAATGCCCTAAAGAAATCTTGTAGCTACTATTATTTGGGGCATTGGATAGTGTGCTTATGCACAATCTGCTGAGTTTCCAGCAGCAGGAGCACAAGATTTGGGCAGGGAAACCAAGCTGACTGGGCTTCATCACCTAGGACTATCACCTCTTGCGGGGCACAGTGAATTCCCAGCCGTGCCTGCCTCCCGTGCGCCTGACCTACCGCGGAGCAGGGCAGCAGCATCCAATATCTGAGAAATGTCACAGCCCTCACAGGCGAAGCATGTGGGGTTAAAAGCAAGGAACTGAGCCGTAGGCAGCGTTGGATTCTTCTCGCAAGGCAACTNGAGAGGCACTGCTACTGTCTCTGAACTGCTGCTGGAAAAGAAATACTTTTGTGGTTAGTGTGAAAAGAATTGTTGCTAGGGGGAGAAGCAGGCACCTGGACCTGCAGACAAGGTACAATTTGAGCCTGCCACAGCCTTGCACGAGCTCAGGACAGTGGTTTAATATCCATATGCCTTGGTTCCTGCCTGCCAGATCGAGTCAGTCATTCCAGCCCACCAGGAACTGTCTGACAAAACCTCTTCTTGATAGGAAGGACTGACTTGTCGAAGTGGAAACTCCTTTATACCACTGCTGACAGCATGTTCCTCAGTGACAGAGTTCGTGGTCAGAGCATCCTTAGAATGTCAGACAGCCTATGGCTAAGGCACAGAGCTGGGACCTGGCCTCCCAACACATTTGATTCACAGCAAACATTTGAATTTAGTTCTTGTTTGTCCTGGCAGGGAGCTCATCCCACCAGGATAAAACAACCTCTTCCTAGATTAGCTTCTGGTGACTTTCTGGTTGGACGTGCCCTGCTGCTCTTGTGTATCCAGCAACTGAATCTCTGCAAATGCTGCAGAGAGAAAAACTCACCCAGCCCAACCATTGCTCCTCTCTGTGACACTGTAGCAGGGACCCTGGAGACAGCTACACAGACCAAAATAAAATTAGAGCCTAAAGCAACCCCTGTAAAAGCAGAGGGGCTCTGCTGAGCTCACCAGCAGCCAGTTCTGTCTCAAAATTGTGTTCTGCTCTTGCACAAAGCAATGGCATGCAGATAAAGAAGACTGCTTTTTCCTCCCATTCAGAAAAGCATTGAATTCAAAGGGTTGGCTTAGAGCTAAAAAAAAAATTAATGTCTTTCAAGGGTAATTGACAGCTACATTTATTAATGAGCTGTGCTTTCAGAGATGGGGAAAGCATCTTTAGTCAAGGGTTCAAACTGGAAATGCAGATTACAAGCACACCTGGAGCATGGGAGTGCTGGAGAAGAAGGAGTTTTGCACTGGACAGAGCACTGAGAGACCTGATCTAGTTGAAAATATGCCTGCTCATTGCAGGGGCTTGGACTAGCTGACCTTTGAAAGCCCCTTCCAACTCGAAGCATTCCATGATTCCACGCTTTCGGGTGTGAGCGCTCTGCCAAAGCATGGTCTTAGCAGGAGAGAAATGCTGAAGAGCCTGTGCATGGGTTTGGGGTTCCTGTCACTAGAGGCAGCACTAAAGTTGCAAGGCTGGCTTGACCCTGGTTCAGCCCTCCTTTAACCTCACAAGAGCTCTCTAAAAGTGTGTTCTTAAGAGATATTATTGCTGTCACTCAGGGAGGCCCAACACGTGGGAGAAGGAAAGGATTCAGGGAGCATCTGCACAGCGCTCTCAGGCACAGGGTAGGGTCCTTGGGGGTGCCCTGTGCAGGGCCAGGGTTTGGACTCGATGTTCCGTGGGGTCTGTGTGGACTCAGGGTGTTTGTGACTCTGTGATTGTGTTTCTCTGCCGAATATTGCATCACCCTCAGCCCCTGTCTCGTGCCCCTCCTGTAATGACCCCTGTCCCTTGGCCTCCCCACCCAGGCCGGAGACCATGAGATTCACCTCCATTTTCTGCAGCTCTTACATGAAGCCAAGGCGTGCATCAAAACAGTTAATTTATTAGGATTCAGCCTGGATCATCCCTCTGCAGGGCCTGTGAGAGGCAATCTACCACATGCAGGAGGCTTTGCTTGTAGGATATGCTAAACTGATGTTCCTACTGTGACTTCAAAGCGATGATGACTTTTTGAAGTGAGCTTTAAACGACCTTGCTCAGGAGACAATAGTGGTTTAGCTGCAGAAGCATGGAGCTTAGCACAGGGCAACCCACCTTGCGACAGCAGTGCAGAAATCCTTGTTCATCTAATTCTCCAAGATTTATCATTATTTTTCATTAGTTCAGCCCCAGGGTGGGAGCCCATTAAAAAAAAAAAAAAAAAAAAAAGAGGCAAATATTTCATAAAAGAAATATCCATTTTCTGCTTTCCCTAGATCTGCTGTTATCAAAATTGAAGAAATGATTGAGACTATCCTCTTGGGTTAAACACTTTTGCTCAGAAATAAGAGTGAAATAATTTTACGGTATTGCCAAAAGTCATATTGTTAGCTCTGCACTTCAGTCTTGCTTTGAATAAATCAGATTTTTTTAAAAAAGTTACTTTATTTCAAAACTGATATCTGAATTAATTTCCAAATATAGACATAATTAGTCAAAATTATCACACGTCTTCAAAAACGTGCTATACTCTCTGTTTTGTATTGGGTACACAGAGATCTATATATCAGCGACACACTCTTCCCTCTCCAAAATCTTTTCTCTCTATGTGAATTACAAATCTCTTTTTGTATCCCATTTCAGGGCTTTGTGCATTTTTTGTGGTTTGCAAGTCACCAGCGTTTCTTTTTATTTCTACATTTCTATTTCTCATTCCTTTTACCCATCTTTAGAGAAAAAACAACAGGAAAAAAAAATGTGATGAGTAAAATGTCCATAGCTGCCTCATTTAGGACACAGTGACATAAGCTGGGCAAAGTTTGCAGGGAAAGGCCTTGTTCAAGCAAAGGAAGTATTTTTGACCGAAAAGACATTTCTGGATACTCAGTCTGCCAGATAGCATGACAATTTTTTCCCCAGTGTTTTAAATGGGGTGGTAAAAGATTCTTCTCCTTCTACAAACCCTGTTTATTGGATGCTTCAGCTTGCAGCAAGGCCTCATCCTGAACACAGAGGGCACTCACCATTACTCAGAAGTAAACAACTCATATGTATTTCATAAATATATTTATCTGCATTTTCCTGGGCTGATTATACACTTCCAGTTTTGAGAGTAAATAAAGATGAATTTTGATGAGAACATAACACGTATTAATATTTCATTGCCTCTTCTTCAAATTCTGCATCCTTAGAAATAATCTTTTTTCCTTTTTCTGGCCATGAAAGTTTCCAAAAGTGTGAAATAGTGTGACCTCATTTTGAAATTCAGCCGAGGGAAATCCAAGGGTCATGTAGGTTTGAAAAGCCCTCCAAGACCATTGAGTCCAACCGTTCCCCCAGCACTGCCAAGGCCACCACTGACCCATTCCCCAGGTGCCACATCCACACGGCTTTTAAATCCCTCCAGGGACGGGGACCAGTGAGGGACAAATGCTGCTCTTCAAGCCCAACCTTTTATAAAATGAGGTTGCAAAGCCGACAGGGTATCATCAGCTGGCGCCTGGCAACCCAAATTCTGCTCCTAACCTGAGCTTCTAAGATCAGTAGGTTATTGGGAATTACTGGCCAGAGCTTCAGTTCTGATCCAGCCCAGCCCTTAAGGACACACATATTCCACAGTGGAAGGAAGGACTGAGCTTCTGATTCCAAGTGAATTACATGTACCAATACCTGCTGCTCCAGGTGTTTCCTCAAGCCACAGCCAGGCCAATGCTCATAAGCCTTCAAGTCAGCCAACAGCCAACACTAAAACTCTGGACAATGGACTGTGAAGTCTTAACACAAGCCTTCTTCAAAGAGGAAAGGAATGAGCTCACATTCACAGCTCAAATACGTGAGTTTTAGGTCACAGTGGATCTAAAACCCTCAGAGAATACCTAGAGTATGTTAATGATTTGAAAATAAATATTTTTCTGATGTTTTTAAAGGCAAGGCCTCCCTCTGCCTGCATGAGCACTCAGGGAAATTTCACCATTCATCTGGCTTTACTGGGATCCAGTTCCCTGCTGTTCATTGTGACTTCACAGCCATTACCCTTAGGAATATCCATGCATGGCTGATGCACCATGTATCAGCCCTAAATCAGGCCAGAACTGACACAACCAACAACTTTCCCTTTCAAAACTGTTTTTTTCTCAGCAAAGCAGAAATTTCATATCTGACTGCAAAAGATCCACCCCTAGATAAAGAACAGCTATATCTGATCTCATCTTGTGATCCTTTTTTTAATATAATAGTAATAATAATAAAGAAAAGCAATAGGTGATCAACTTCCAACACATTTCAGTATGGAAAAATTAAACACAGTGCAACTGTGTGGGAACTCTTCCATCCTCAAAGCTGAGGTGTGCCACACCAATGTGCTCCTCACATTCGTTACTAATAGACCAAATAAGTCTAAACTTTACCCAGAAAAAGTAGAGATTGAAGTATTTCTGCAGTTTGGTGTCACACATGCAGTTCTGTCCTACTGGGAGTATGCAGCCTTGAAAGAATTTGACATGAGTCGCTGTCCCATGCACATTTATAACCCATCATGTCCAATCCTAAATAATTTCAGGGTGCTGTGGCCAAAAAGCCAGATGGAAATCAGCCCTTGGCTCTCAACCTCATTTGCAACAGGCAGGTTGCAAAGACTTGACCAAAATTTGACAGGTTAGCATAAGATAAAATTGCACAGGAGACTGAATTAATTTTCAGGTCTCTGCTCTTGAACATGATTTTAAGGACCAAGTGAGTGAACATCCCCTTCGCAAATGAATGATTCTGCTTTCTCAGAGTAAAGCATGTGCAGAGAATTGTTTGACTAGCAAGAGGTTTCAAGGGAAATCAAGAACAGCCAATATGTGTTTCCCTTGTTCTGAGCATAACTGGAGGTTACACTGCACAGAGCCCAGACTAACCTCAAGCAGCTGAGTAGCCTTAGCTGCCTGTGCCCCAGAGAAAAGAGATTTATTGTTGAATAAACAACATATCATCTAACCCGACCAAACCTCAGCTTCTTTTATGAATCTGGACAAAACTTAGCCTTGTTAGGTTTTGGTATTATGTCTTGAGAAACCCTGCAACCCACCTGAAGACCAACTCTCTGGGCTCCCTGCTTTCCAGCAGGGTGATACAAAGCTGTATTTGTCACAAACAGGGATGGAGAAAGACACAACCTTGCTGTCCCACCTGCAGGGGTGCAGACCACAAGGGAAAGGCCAGCAAGGTCCAGGCAAATGAGAGGCACCATGGGGTGGGGGACATGAAGGTCTGTCCCCTGAGCAGCACAAATGATTCATGACTACTCTTGAAGTATGGGCTGGGAACTTCAGTTACTGGAACAATCTGTCCAGGGCAGTGGTGGGGTCCCCTTTCCTGAAGGGGTTTAAAAACTGTGTGGATGTGGCACTTGGGGGCATGGGTGAGTGTGAGCTGAGCAGTGCTGGGGGAACAGCCTGATTCGATGGTCTTGGAGGGCTTTTGCAACCCAGACTATTCTCTGATTCTATGAACTGACTCCTGAATTTCATGTCCTTTTGCACGTCCATTGGGTCAGTAGATCTCCCAGTGCAGCTGCAAGCTGTTATGAGCAGTCTCCTCCCCCACCACTTTGGCAGGACATCAGACACCCTCAGAGTGATCCAAAATCGGCAACACTCAAAGGAAAACCAGCACCTGGCTTCAGTTTTGAGGTGGGCCCTTGCACAAAGGCTCAGCCACAGCCATACAATTCTAAGCCTTCATAAACTCAAGTGAAGCAGCATAAAGCTGAACAATAGCCCTCCCTTGTAATTAATACCTGTAGTGTAAATTAATCCTGGCTGCCAATAGAAGCTGCTGGGTAAATAAGAATCTGTGACACTATCCCTGTCAAAGGCCCATGGGCATACGATGCCATGGATGTGAATACAGGGAATAGAGGATCATTCAAGCGGGAACACTTAAAATGTAACCTGTTCTCCTTGAGAAATGCGTGGTGTTCCACAGGGAACCTGACAGCAGGCATTTCATTCGGATAAGCAAATGCAATCACTCAGGTGTCTGCAGTTGCTAAGTGTTGCTGCCATCCTTGGTAGTTCTATTTGGATCATGAAAAGTACTCTACTTTTTTTTTTTTGACCGTGTGTGTCCATTTTTTCCACTATATGTTGACTGTTTTTCACCGTACACTCTTTTCTGCATTTTTTTAATAATACCTCTTTTTTTCCCCTTTAAAATAACCTCTTCAAAACTCACAGTCTACAGGAATTCTGGCCTGTGCTCCTCACCAAGAAAGAGGCTGAGTCTGCCCATAGTTTAGTCAGTTTTGGTATAAGGGCCAACAGCCCCCCTTCAAATAGGCTTCAGATGCCTCTTCAATGAAGCAAAAATATGACAAAGAAAAAGAGTTTATTTTTTTCAAGTCCACATCCATCCCACATAAAGCACAGAGAAGGTCCCAGCAGTGACCTCCAGTTCAAAAGAGGAAGGTAAATCCTCATGACAAAGATGAGAAAGCTCTCCAGGAGAAGATCAAAAGCTGAAGGTGCTGCAGGAGAGGGAACCTGGAGGAAACTTGTTTGATTACCTCCGAAAACATTCCTGACTGTGACAGCAAATGGAGCATGAAAGCTAAGCACGAAGCTACGTTTGGCAACAACAGTGTCTGAGAGGTTTATAAAGAAAATATGAAGAAATAAATGGATTGAAGATGTGATAGAAGAGACATAACCAGAAAGGAGAGAATATGGCACTGAACTGCTAATGGGAACACAGACTTAGAAGGGAATTACTAACCTTTCCTTACATAAACTTACATAATTTTTCATTATCTAGGGGCTCAGAAAATATTAGTACTCAGAGAGTAAACACCACTATTTAATCCATTGGAAAAAAAAAACAAAATACCCTAAAACCCAATGAAATTCAGGGCAAATGATTTGTATGTACGAAAAAAAAATCATATCACAATCTCATTTCAGACCTTTATGGATCCGGAGGGAGGCAAATTAATTCAGATACATTTACATTTGCGGCTGACAGTTCACCACAGCAGTCTGGGGATGTTTATCTTTCATTAACTATGGTTCAAGGGGAACTGCAACCTGAGATAGCTGAGCTAACCCTCTCCTCTTACAGATTCAGACCTGCCACCTGGAAGGCGTCCAACCCTTCACCCATGCCTCTGGCCTCAGCCCAGCTCCCCGCCTTCGTGCGGGTACATGCAGAGCCCAGCCTGTGCCACGCAGGAGTGGGGATTTATCTCTGATAAAGGTGGTGAGAGCTGATGCATTTCTGACAAACGCCTGCCTAAATCTCTTCTTTCACACTCGGGAGATGATTTTATTCATATTTATCCAAGGCCAAGCACGTGGAGAGCAGTTCATCCATATCCCAGAGCCACTTCTCCAGAAGGGCGAATGCTCGGGACTGGCTGTTCTGCTTGTGAAATGCAAAGTAGCTCCAGCAATTTCATTGGAGCTGCACTCTCCTGTTCCAGCTGAGGGTTTAGCCCACAAGTCCTTTCCTGCTGTGAGACAGGTGTTGAACAGGATGGAGGAAATCACACACGTTCCCTTGAATTATCTCTCCCAGGCAGGGGCAATAATAAATTCAGATAAGGTGTTGTGTCATTTAAAGATCTATTAAGATTGAATGGTTGACTTCCTCCTCAAGGGAACCTCTCCTTAATCATATATTGCTTTGACTCATGCACTGCCTTCTCCAGAGTCTTCCTGCCCCCCGAGTGTCCTTAGATTGTCCATTTCACAAATCAATTTGGATTAAAAAGCAGCAAGATACTTCAGCACACACAGCCCCAGTAGTAACTGGGTGGGTTTTTGGAAGATAATGTCTCCAGACATTATCTCATTCCCTTGTGGTAGCCACCCTGGAGATGTCTGCATTTTTAAAATGCTCCAATATACATTTCTTGTCAATGGATGTTATTTGTGCATGCTAGTTCACATGCCGTATCCTTTAAACCTTACATCTTCAACATACCAACACTGTTTTAGAAGGTTGTATCTCAATAGTGCAAAATTACTCAACAATTCTGGGTCAGTTTAGTGTTTTCTTTCGCTGTTAACATGACCTTAATAAAAATAACAATACTTTGCCCTTCTAGAGCATCTATCAATGCTCACTGCACTGCTTAAGGCTGGCAATAAATTTTTTTTTACCAGATAATTACTCCGAAGTGGTAATGTCAGCAACATTATTGCAATACATCTACTAATTGTTCTCAATAAGATTCAACAATAGCAAAAGCATAAGTGTCCTCCTTTTAGCATGGAACCACACAGCTCTCTTCTCCTGCAGACCTGTGGCTGGTGGTCTTCACTTCCGTGCCCAAAATTAAGTTCCCAGAAAGCAGCAGTATCCTGCTGAGTCTGTCAGGAAAACACAACTCTGTTTCCTCATTAGCACTTGCAGATGGAGTGCTGACATCCCACCTGAGGCTGGTTTGCTGGCTCCTCTTTCACACCTCGATCGCCTTCCCACTCACATTACACGAACCATACATCACTGCGTGGCCGGCACGCTGGTACCAATTTGAGAGCACATGTCTGGTGTGCAAGCTGTCCTAGCTTCATTTCAATGCCACTAGCTTAAAACCACGCTGAAAAAACAGGCACCAGCTCAGTGTGGATAGCATACACACATACAGCAAAACCAGCGTGGAGCTACAGCAAAATCAGCGCAGTTACTGCAAGAGGGTTGGATTCTTTATGGCAGTTTCCTGCAGGACACCACCAGGGCCTGGAAACACTTAACTTCATGCACAGGACTGCAACCATGCTGCCTCTTTGAGTAGCACACAGGGATACCAGCTACATCTTCCAGGGCAGGATGCCTCTCATCTATGCGTAGCCGTTCAATCTAATTTAATGTTGTCATCACAGATCCCTCAGTACTCGATGAACAAGTGCAGCTCCTCCAAACAGTGATTTATCCCACCCTAAGACGTCAGATCTAACACTGGAAGAAGAAATTATCCTCTGGAGACATCTTGCATCTTCCTATATCTCTCTCCACTGACTATAAAGAAAACTTAAATTAGCTTAGATTACACAATTACTTTTTATGTGGTGAGATCACCTCAAAGCAGCCCTGTTCTTTCTTACAAGGCACTGGAAAGCCAATCTTTTTTTTTCTTTTTTTTTTTGAAAACCCTTACTTTTGGGCACGTCCATGGGGTTCAGGCTGCCAATGAGGTCTCGGACATACAGTCCATCCCCATCCTCCTTGCTCAGCCAGTTGTTGCAGGGGAAGTAAAAGCGGAGGTGAGGTCTGTTCATGTCAGTCACAATCACACGGTCGAGGAACCATCCTGCGTTCAGCCCGGTGTTGTCATGCTCAATCCTAGAGGAAGAACAACCCTATTTTGATGTTTTGGTTAAGACTGGCTGCATTTGTGACTGACTGTCTGTCATGTCTGCGACATGACTGACTGTCATTTTGTGGAGTATTATAAACCAGGCAAGGTTAGAGAAGCTCTACACAAAATTCCTGTTTATGGCTGTCTATCCAAAGAGTTTCGAGGAACTTATGGGCTTTTACAGGATAAATTAAAAGTAACAACCTTCCATATGGGCAGAGATCACAGGCGAATCTGTGAATCTTTTATCTGCAAGGAGATGCTCGCAAACATACACACACCTCCACGTTCATTCAACATATGCATTCATTCACCTCGCACTGCATATCTAAAACATGAGGGACTCTTTTCCCACCCAGCACCCCTCCCACTCTATTCTACTCTTACATTGTTTTAACCACCTCTTCCCAGCTTTCTTTGTACTACTTACTAATTTTAAATTTTATATCAGTCAGTCAGACAGTGGTTAAACATAATAATTATCATTTACATTACACTAAGTTAGCAAAAGTGGATGGCAAACCCCATTTACCTCCATTGGGACATAAAAATAGTCCTAAACATCTTTTCCCATGATTGCATATGACAGAAATACAATTCTTGGTGGGGAGCATGGATACTTATAAGCAATACTGCAGGTGATTTCACACTTCAGTTCAAATCTTCGGCAGTAAACAAGCTTTTACCACCCCTTAACTTCACCTTGATGGGAGCACGTTAAGAAATAATGAATAAAACATGGCAATGCTCAAACCTCTACAGCCTGTCATCCTATTAGCACCTCATGGAGCAGGTGCTGTGGTAGCAGCGTTGTGCAGGTACCTTATTTTCTTTATTTGTCCGACGTTATTGGTTTTCACTCGGAACACATCTGTCTTGCTCCTCTCAAAGGCTGTGCTGCTCCTGCAATGCACATGCATCAAAAGGTAAGGTGAAAAACCAGCAGCTGTGACAGCAAGCACGCAAGTGCTACCATTTAAAGATAAAGAAGTGTCATTCCTAATGCCGGGAAGACCTAGTTTTCAATGCCCTCTCCCCTGTGACAGCTTTTGGATGCTCGAAGTACTGACATTTAGCAGACTTTTCCCTTCTCAGACTCCAAGAGTTCCTCGAGAAGCTGAGGCAGAAGCTTTGGGGGAAATGCAATATGCTTTTCGTCTCAGAGTCCCACCCCCAGGTGTGTCCTCTCCTGGCATCCTAGCCTCCAGGCAGCAAGCACACCTGCTCCTGGTGATGGAGCAAAGGGGGTCCACGGCCCAGCAAGTTCCCTGTGTGGCCACAGATCTGCCCAGAGCTCAGCCAGAGATAAAAGCTTCCAACCACATCCAAATTTCCAGGCCCGTCTCCCATCACTTTTTAAAAAACTTTGATGCTTTCTCCTACAATTTGTATCCCATTCCAAGTAAAACAATTGTAGGCAGGAAGTAGTTTGACTTTTTTGGTGAAGCGTTGGGTGTGCAGTTTGTATTTCACAGGTGCAAGTGCAAAAGCAATATAAAGTATATTGGCCCAGGTTAGGGGATATAGATTTTAATTCCCAGTTCTGCCTTTAGCCTGCGGCGTGATCCTTGGCAAGCACCTCTGTCCTTTTCTAAGCTCATATTTTCCACGAAAACACTATGAATAACATCAAGGCAAAGCTCTGAAGTGGCAGCCTCTCCCACCTGCCCTCCCTGATGGGCCCCCATTTCCCCTGGGCCGCTAAGCATGGCTACGGATGATTAAACACAGCAAAATCCAGAAGTCATATTAAAATGAACAAGAAACCACAGCACTCGGGCAGCGTAAAGCCACAGTGACAAGCGGTTTGCACGTAGAAAGTTAATGAATATTAATAATCCCAGCAAGGGGGTTTGGCTCCGCTTGCCGCTCTCCACCTTGCTGAAGGACCTGCATGTGCCTTGCTTACAGGTCATTTCATGTTCTGCTAAACCCGTGCTCAGCCTTCCTCCTTCTCCTCCTCATCCTCCTCATCCATTCCGCTGTTTCACACCCCGTGCTGGTAGAAGCACCTGTGTATGAAAAGGCTAAAATGGTTAACCTTGCCGTGAAGACAAGAGACAATCAAACCCGGCTCAGCCTCCCCCAGCCTGGCTGCCGGGGAGAAAACAGCCAGCGAGTGAGTGCAAGGCAATTAGTCTGTCAGGCTTGAATGAGCATCGTAATGACAGCAGCTTCTCCCCGCATTGGCTCGGAGATCGATGCAGTGCTGCAGACTGCTACGGAGATGGCAGGAAAGTATTAAGTGAGAATAAGCAGCCCAAAGCTCTCCGTGCACCAGTCCCACCAGCTGCTGGTTTGTGGCAGTCCCGCCGCTGTGCTGGGCTCTCTGAGTTGCTGGGATGGATGCTGGGGAGCAAACCTCCTTCTGCAGGGCATCCAAAAGTGCCCACTGAGCAGATGCTTAGTGCATCCTGAAATAGCTTGGGGAAGCATTGGAAAATGTGGCATAGTCCAGGAGACAAACCCCTGGGAAGTCTTGCTGTCAAAAGGTAGGAGGAGTTTTGACAAGCCTCTTCCCTCGAGATGGATCTGCAGCATCAACAGCACAGGGAAAGAAAAATCCAGTCCTTCCTTCTAGCACCGCCAATTGTGTGGGGAGAGAGTGAGTGAGGGAATATCCCGCAGTGAATGGCTACACTGAAATTTAGCCTAAAAATAAGGAAAGAGCGAAAGAAAAGGAGAAATTAACAGCTGGGCTGTGTCAGAGTCTGGTCCAGGCTAGGACTAGGATGAGACATTCACAGCCAGATTACCATAAGGAACTTGTTACACCAAACAATGAGGCACACTGGCTTGCACAGCCTTGGTGACAAATAAAGCAGGAAAAATACGACTTGGAAATTGCAGCACTAAATTTTCAATGTTCAAGCTTGACTGGGTTCAAACCCAGGGATCTTACACCATAAGCTTAGTCTAAGGGTCTTCTGAATTTCACTAGAGCCCTGCCATTAATCTCAAATAACAGGGCAGGGCAACTCCAGGAAATGTTTCAGTGGGTTTGTTGTTTGACATATTTGATTTGCTTTAGCAGCTCTATTTTTTCTATATTCTGTTGCAGCGTTTTTTCCCAATTGCTTTGTAAGAAACATCCAAGGAACTTCATCAAAGACTAATATATGAAATTCTTACATATATATATATATTTAATTTTTTTTGTACCTGAAGCTGTTTTCAGATTCTTTCAGTTGAGCAATTGCCTGCAGGCTGCACTGCTTGCGGTGCTGCAAATGTATAATCATTCAGAACACTTTGTCCCCTGTTTGGGTGAGTGGTGCTGCTAAAAGTTGCCGCAAGAACTGGTATATATTCGAGCATAGCATTTATAAATCCCTGCATTCAACTCCTCTGCAGGCCATGGGCACAGACAACAGAGCCAGTGCAGTGAGAGTTTTGCTACTTCTTGGTGCGTTGACCAAAAAAAGCCTCAATGATGCAGTTTTGTATGCAAAAGTATATAAAGTAAACATTTGTACTAGTAAATTTTTTTTTAATGAAGGTGAATTTAAAAGAGTTGACCCCACCACCCAAATAAAAGTCACATTTGAAATGGAAATTTTGGATGTTTGTAGATAATAGTCTTCCGTTTTGGTCAGATAACAGCACCCTTTTCACAGCTGAGTTCTTAGGAACAGACAGAAACTCTGGGTACTGATCACGGCAGAGGCATAAAAATAATGACCTTCACCAATGATGGAGTAACGTAAACCAATTTATCTTTGAATCCCTGCTTAACAATCATTTAAATTGCCTTCCCATCAGGTGTTTTACCTGAAAATGCCTTGTGCACACAGAACTGCCAGCAAAAGCGCCATGGATTAAGGGCTGCACAGAAGCACAAAGTGTTAGTCTGGATGTCAGTTCAAACAAAATTTTAAAAATGCTCCATTAAACCATTAGAAAGAGTCAGCTCTTGGTTGCATCTCCCTGAAATGCTGCCCGCAGGTGTGCCTGCTCCTGCCATGGATGTTTATCAGCAGTTGGAGGAGGCGGGTTTCGGGGAT
>WEIT01039004.1:0-11627 GCA_013389985.1 Dryoscopus gambensis | reverse complement strand
GGTAGAAGTTTGGAAGGTCATACAGCACAAACCATCCTAAAGCCTGCCACTCTCTAGGAAAAAATAAATGCTGCTTGGTTCACCTGCCAGGTCAGGGGAGTTTCTTGTGCACTACAGGTGGGCAGTGTAGAATACCACAGAATCACATAATCATTTGTGTTGGAAAAACACTCCAAGGACATAGAGTCCAACCATCCCCCCAGCACTGCCAAGGCCACCACAGACCTGGTCCCCAACTGCCACATCCACAGGGCTTTTAAACCCCTTCAGGCACCACCACCCTTGGAAGCTTGTGCTGGACAGCCCTTTCCATAAAGAAATTTTTCCTAATAGTCGATCTAAACCTGANAAGTGTTAGTCTGGATGTCAGTTCAAACAAAATTTTAAAAATGCTCCATTAAACCATTAGAAAGAGTCAGCTCTTGGTTGCATCTCCCTGAAATGCTGCCCGCAGGTGTGCCTGCTCCTGCCATGGATGTTTATCAGCAGTTGGAGGAGGCGGGTTTCGGGGATGATTTTGGAAGGTCATACAGCACAAACCATCCTAAAGCCTGCCACTCTCTAGGAAAAAATAAATGCTGCTTGGTTCACCTGCCAGGTCAGGGGAGTTTCTTGTGCACTACAGGTGGGCAGTGTAGAATACCACAGAATCACATAATCATTTGTGTTGGAAAAACACTCCAAGGACATAGAGTCCAACCATCCCCCCAGCACTGCCAAGGCCACCACAGACCTGGTCCCCAACTGCCACATCCACAGGGCTTTTAAACCCCTTCAGGCACCACCACCCTTGGAAGCTTGTGCTGGACAGCCCTTTCCATAAAGAAATTTTTCCTAATAGTCGATCTAAACCTGACCTGGCACAGCCTGAGGCCATTCCCTCTCCTCCTGTCCCTGTTCCCTGGGAGCAGAGCCCGACTCCCTCGGCTGCCCCCTCCTGTCAGGGACTTGTGCAGAGCCACAAGGGCCCCCCTGAGCCTCCTTTTCTCCAGCCTGAGCCCTTTCCCAGCTCCTTCAGCCGCTCCTGGGGCTCCAGCCCCTTCCCCAGCTCCATTCCCTTCCCTGGACACGCTCCAGCCCCTCAATGTCTCTTTTGTCCTGAGGGGCCCAGAGCTGCCCCCAGAATTTAAGGTGTTTCAGAGCTAAATTGAGAGGGGCAGGAAGGAAATTTCTCCCCAAAAACACACAAGGAACCCTGCTCTCTCCCCATATCTTTGCAATTGCTGTAATGTTCTCTCTCCACATCCTGTTTCCATGCGGGAATTCCACTTCCACAGCTCAGTCAGTATCATCTGTAAAGGTGGCATGAAAAGATGTCTGGGATGAGCACTGATCTGTCCCTGTTGTTTCCCTGGCTTGAAAGTACAGACAGCTTTCCTCACCCTCAGGTTGTCCAATATACATTTTAGGCTGTGTGAATCTGTATTATCAGGCCTCTGGCTAAGACGGAATCTTTCCAGAAGATGCAAAAGGTATTGGAAAAATGCTCACAATGTGTTGGCCTAGTCCCTCTGTCCCTCCCTACACATCCACTATCGATCACTCCTGGAGAGAGGGCACTGTCCTGTACAAACTCACAAACAGCCTAACTACAAAAAATCCCCCATATGTTCAAACCATATTTACTCGTAGTGCAGAGCTCCAATAGCAGCATCATTAACCTCCTCCTTGGAGCAACAAATACTCCAGGGAGTTCGGTCTGCAAATATTTAGCCAAGACTGCTGTCGTGAAGCTGACAGCATCAGTCAGCGGGCGGCTGGAAGTACCACGTGAGGCAGCACACGTCCAAAACCGCTCCAGATGGAAAAGAAACCAGCAGAAAAGCACAGCCACTGTCAATGTCTGTACCAAGGACATCATCGACCAGCAGAATGAATCCTGCTTAAACAGGCACAGAAAAATTGGTGTAAAAACTCCAGAAAGTGTTTAATTGGATGAGATTAATTGCTCGGGGCTGTAGCAGCATGAAGGCACCTGGGAGCCAAACACCAGCCCAAAACCATGGGAGCCTGAATTTACCCTGAAATCTTACAAAGTGCAACAGGACACACAGACTCTGCCTTATCCATAAGCATTCCAGGTACAGATTCAGACAGCCTTAATTACAGACATTGAGTAAGTGCTCCTTCACTTTGTACTGCATGGAGCAGCATCATCTTAATATCAGCTTTTCATCTTTGGTGGTGTGACTTGCATAAACAAAATAAAGTAGTGGTGTTTAATTTAGAAAATCTTAGCTATGCTTTATCATAAAATCATTGAATCATAGAATATCCTGGTTTGGAACAGACCTTAAAGATAGGTTCTTTCCAACCCCACTGCTGTGGGTGGGGATGTCTTCTCTATCTGCGCTTTAGCTGTTATTTTCTAGAGAAACTGTATGCAAAGCAAACAGTGCCACCAAGAACAGTGCAAAGGTTGCTCAGCATTTCCCAGTATTAAATTACATTTTTAATTACATTCACTTTGCCAGATTGAGGTAAATTTTATTCTGTTGAAAATTTTAATCCCCTTCCCATGGGGAAATATTTTTAAATTTTTTGATGAGAATGAGCTCAGGCATTTTAAAGACTGACATTAATGATCTGGGATAGGGGCAGGATTTTGAGCAGGACAGAATGGTTGAGTTTGTTCCAGGAAGACACCTTACTCTCATCCCAAGGGGAAAACTGGCCAGGTTTTACAGTCTGAAAAATGCAGCTGACACTTGATCAGCAGGGACCTGGGTCTAGCAGCTGAATTCCCTTAAAAGTCTGGCTATTTTAAGCAAAATTCTGTTTTTCTCTCTAAGGCTTGACCTTCCTTGTAGTTGTACCACCAGCTGCTGTGTGCATAGCTGCTGGTGGATCATAATTTATACACACGCCAATTCTACCCACTCTTATATTTAGGTTGTTAAACACCTTGGTCGAAGCACTCTCTCAGGTATTTTATTCCTGAAATACTAGACGTAGGCTGGCTAATAAGGTTGAGCAAGAGAGAGGAAAAAAAATTCCCTCTTAGTTTCTTTTTCAGGAGTGAATATGGACTCCAAAATGTGCTGTTACTTAACGCCGTCCCAGACCATTAAGTCTTCAGAGTGCACTGAAAGAGCTACAGATTTGTACAGACATAAATCAGAGCACAGTTAGATACATAAACAGCTGTAAAATGGGAAACATCCCGTGGCATTAAAGGAAAAGGATCACAGCTCCTCTTTGAAGCAGCACTTCAGCAGCAATGTGAGAATCCTTCCCCCTTTGCTCTTGGTGTTTGTTCGTTTCCTAACCTGAGCAACCCTTTCTGCACCAACTATCTAACCCTTCCTAACTTATTATATTAACTGCTCAGGGTAAATAAACTCTCTTTTCTGCATTTATTTATTTACTTATTCCAGAGAGGTTAAACAGCAAAATCAGATCTTCTGCCACTGGGCTTGGCTTAACTGTATTAGAGCTGCAAATATTACCATCCTCTAAAGACTACTCTGTACATATTCTGCAATTCATATATATTTGCTGGCATAAGAAACAAAAAAACTCTTATAGTCACCCAAGACCAGGTAGAAGTGACTGCCAATTAGCTGTCTTCAGCATCAGAAATTTAAAAAAAAAATTCTCTGTATTTTCCCCAAATTCAGTAAGAGGCCAGCTGTCACCAATTATTTCATCTTTCTTTCAGATTGCCATAGCTGCTAAATCTTTTCTTAACTCTTTCTTCTTTTTTTTCCCCTCCAGGGAGAAACCTCTCTGTGAAATTATTTGTAGTTGTCCTCAGCTGGACCAAGTAAGCCTGACACTGAAAAGTTAAACTAGCAAGAAATACTTAGATTTGGACTAAAGAACATCAATGAGCTAGCAGTGGCACTCCCAGCTGAGCGTTGTACTTCTTCCCCAGCCTCAGCATGGTGGAAAGCACATGAACATGGAGAAATAAAATACTGTGGAGGATCAGCACTCTTCGGTCAGTGTTGGACCACAGAGGATCAATTCACGCCTGTGGGAGAGGTCTTGACAACTGTCAAGTGCCACCAAGCAAAGCCTTGGTGTTCACCCACGTGTCCTGATGGAGCCAGTGGAAAGAAACTCATTTGTGGTGGAGCTTTTAGCTTCTGGCTGAGCTGTGTCTGGTGCAGGCTGACAGACGGGGAAGAGTTGTGTGAGATGGGTTTTGAAGTGAGATTTTTCCAAGAGCTGCTGGGCCCAAGCAGCAATTTGCCAGCACCCATCCTCTGCATCAGAACCAGTGACATGGTCCCTCCAAACTGGCAGACAGTGAGGAGAAGTCATTCCAGCCCCTCACAGGCCCTCAACACTACTTGTCTGAACCTCCCGTCTGAAATAAATCACAAAACGGTTTGGGTTGGAAGGGACCTTAAAGGCCATCTCATTCCACCCCCTGCCATGGACAGGGACACCTTCCACTATGCCAGGTTGATCCAAGCCCCATCCAACCTGCCCTGGAATATCCCTGCCCCAGGGAGGGGGCAGCTTCTCTGGGCAACCTGTATCGAGGCCTCACCGTCCTCAAAGACAAGAATTTCCTTCTAATATCCACCTAACCCTGCCCTCTGACATTTTTAAGCAGTCCCCCTTGTCCTGTCACTCCATGCCCTTTCTTGTAGCCTCCCTTTTGGAACTCATCCTTGGCTGCCACTTCCAGAACTGGTGTTCCTCCTGACCAGTCATGACAAAGATTTGTGTCTTTCAGAGTTACCGGACCGTTGGCCAATGTTGAAAACACAAGATATTTCATCAGCTTGCCGCGTCTTCCCCTTACTGCGCACGACAAAAAGACCTGAAACGTCATGTCTTTCACTACCAGCACACAGTCAGGAAAGAAACAGGAAAAACCCATTCTAACCAGAAACGGAAATGGTAGTACCATCTTTAGGCAATGCATGATATTTTAGCTGTCTGTCATACACGGGGAAATGTAAACACCTATAAAATGTCATGCATTTGCAGTCATAAGTGAACTCGTGTAAACATTTAGTTGAAAGATGCATGAGATTCCATCCTTTTGCCATATTCACAAAGCTGCATAACAAATTTGGGTGGGGCAAAGTGACTATTTCAGGGTTTGCTTCATAATTAGGAGACAAGACTATCAATTAAGCAGGTCTACAGGCACTCCTACATCCAGACTAGATTTTTTTTCTCACCATTCCTTGATGGAGCACTGCAATGTGCCAGACTTTGCTTAGAGACACAGAAATTTTGCTGATGTTTGGGAAACCCCCAGTGGAAAGCTGTAGCTGCAGTTCTAGCGGTCACCTCCTACAGGACCCGTTTCAAGAGCCCTGAACTGCAGAAGGTTGGCTTCCCGAGCCTTTCATCCTTTCTACACCTCAGCCATCTGCTCTCTGCAGCAACAGGGACCAAGCCCAAAATGCTAACTCAGGTCTCAACAAGCTCAGAGTGCTGCTGCTGCAACCTAAAATAATCTCTGTGTGTCCTTTCTTTTTTCCTTTCACAAAATAAAAGTGGTGAGAGCAGGAGGAAAGAGCAGGCACTAATCCAAGTGCCAGCAAAGACCTCCTGCACAACCAGTAGCATGTTTAATGCCACAGCTGACTGAAAAATCTGTTATGGGCATCTCTTGACTTCTTCTCTAAAGGCCATAGAGTATATTTATTAACTTTTTAGGGTAATATTTGGATTCTTTCCACAGCCACGAGCAGATGACTGCTTTCTCAATGAAATGGCTCTTTATGTAGATGCTGACCACAAGACAACTCCCTGGAAAGCAGATGTTGCTTTGATGACTTTGCCAAATACTATGAGGCAGGTTTGGAGGCTAGAAGCTCTTTCCCCGGCTAGAAGCTCTTTCCCCAGCAGAGATGCTGCTGGTGCTCCCAGCTCTGCCACTGACCTGCGATGGAACCACGTCCTTTTAGGTCCTCACCTCCTTTTCCTTCTCTCGTTAAATCAAGGAAAATGGCATTCCTCTTTGTCAGTTTGCTGGGATGTCTGGATGAAAAATTACACAACTGGAACAAAGCATTTCATATAGACATATGATATACAATCAGGAAGCTATCCCTGGTGTTTCTAGGGCTTCTGGCATAATAGAACTGCTTTGCCTAGCTCTGGTTTCTGAGTTTCAAATATGGCAAACAGGGCTGAAATTTCATGTATTTTCTTTACCATTCCCATATCATTTTCTTTACAGACTCTCATGTTTGAGTTGTTTCACTGGGAAGAGAAGGTCTTTTGAGGGTAAAATTTAAAATAGCTGCAGGTACCTCTTGTCGGTGCTGTAGAAATGGAGAAAATGTGAAGTTACCGTGTGACATTAGCACAGGATTAATAATTCTGAAACACATGTTCAAGAAAACCAAAACAATAAGAACACTGAAAAAACAGAGACACACAGCTTCTCCTAGACCCTCCGGAGAAGGGATTTCTGCTTTATCTTAGTGCAATTGCCTGACTAAGGGGAAATTAGTACATGCAGAGCTGGTACTTTGTTAACAAAGTCATCTTGCTTCATTGGGAAATGAGCACCTGCTGGCCCCAATGCTCAGTTTTTAAATTAAAAATAAAAAAAGCAAGCTATTTAGAGAGTCAAAAGCCTCTTAATAGGTTCTTAAATTATAAAATATGGCTCCCACCAAGTTCAACATGCTGATAAGGAATAAGAAGACGCATCCATAGGATGGTGTTGACATCAGCTTAAGGAAAATAGAACAGGGCCACCAGAGTGATGTGCAACCACAGTGGTGTGCAGCAAGGCATACAGCAGATAGGATGGAAGCAGTCTAAATTAGGAGTCGGCTTAAATTCTTCTTTTTCTGCTTGTCTCAGATTTCCTGTGGCTGGTTGTAGGTGGTTATCTATCAACATTACTTCAAACCCACTGAGTTGCTCTTCAGAATCATTCAAGGACACTTCTGTCTGTACCTGACTAGCATGGAGACCCCCGTGGGATCTAGGCATGGGAATGTAGCCCATCATGCCCACTCCAACAAGCAATGAATATTCTCAGCTCCTAAATTGGGAGCTCCTAAATTAAGCTCTAAGAAAAGCAAATATCTCCACACCTTGCAAGTATGAGCCTTATATAACATGGATTTCCACCTACAGAAGGGAATGCAGGTTTGCAATGGATTGGGTAAGAAATGGCAAAAATTCAGATTTCCCTGGCGATCCTAAAACACTGTATAGATTTATTCCCTCCACATCTATCAGCATGATATCATGTTTTGTCCAAATGCTTTAACAGTCCCGGAAGGACAGGCCTCAAAGATACAGATTTCCTTCCAGACACTTACTTGCTGGTGAGATGAGTCTTGGGAGTGATCCCGTGCTCTCCAAAGAGAGTGACAAAGACGTTGGCGTCGGTTCCTGCTCCCCGGACATCTCCTGTCACTGTCACCACCTCGTAAACTGTGGAAGCAGAAAAGAAACATCAGGACCACAGGACAAAGCCCTCACTCTGTACTTTATAGATCCAAGTCATTACCAAACCTGAGCTGATAGACACGCCCTAGAGATGGATCTATGCACCCACTGCCCACACAAACCCATCTCTTGGACAGGGCATAGTGAGCCCAGCTGTCAAAAATCATCACATCAAACAAAACTTCTGGAGACACTGTCTGTGTGCAGAGAGGGACTGAGTTAGGATGGATTTTGCTGCCAATAAAACACATCTCTGTGAACACGTTGCCTCCCCTACTGTAATGCATGTGCATGTGTTACATGGAGCAGATGAATTTATGTGAAGTGTTAAAGCTGTTGAGCCACTTTCATTTATGCACATGTCAATGCAATGCACGCTTTCCTGTTTGCTCTGATAAGATATTTGTATGGAAGCTGAGACATCACTACAGCCAGGAATTTTGCATTTTGGTTCTTCTGGAGATTTTACCGAAGACAAAATGGTAAATCATGAAGAGAATCACAGAATGTCCTGGATTGGAAGAGACCTGGAAGGCCCCCCAAAAAGTTCGTTCAACAGGACAATCTTTCCAGTCTCTCACAGGACCCACCAGGATGATCAAGCCCAACTTCTGGCTGTGCACAGACATCCCAACAATCCCACCCTGGGCATCCCTGAGAGCGTTGCCCAAACTCCCCTGGAGCTGTGGCAGCCTTGGGGCCATGCCTGTTCCCTGGGGAGCCTGGGCAGTGCCCAGCACCCTCTGGGGGAAGAACCTTTCCCTGATATCCAACCTAATCTCCCTGACAATAGGTAGGAAAACACTCAAATTAGAGTCTCAAAGCTCTATCCATTTATCTTTCCAAGTAGTAGACTGAGTGACAACTTTATTTACACACATATATATCTTCTTGGGAGACACACAAGTTAAAAAGTGCCTTTTACTCAAGCGGCATGACAAGATCCAATGGCCAAAAGGCAGAGTTAGACAGATTCGAGTAACAGTGAGACACACATTTCTTAGGATGATGAGTGATGTTAGAACAAGACTCGAGGCTTGAAAACAGGTTACTTGACTGAAGGACATGTCTTGTTTGGCTCAACACGGAAGGAACTGGAAGAAATTACAAAACTTTGCCTGTGGCCAAACTAAGCACGCTGGTGGCACTTTTTGGCTTCAGACAACATGATGTGCATTATCTAATGAAGGCAGTTCAACCTAAGACCTATAAGTTGGAGGAAAGGCTATAGTTTCATCATTTCATCCTGCACAAACTGGCTGCTAAGTATGGGATTTCTCGTAATTAATGCTGTAAAGATGTCCCTCTTCATGGGTTCATCAGAACAGTTACACATTTTGTTAGGGTCCATCTCTCCCTCACTACATCACAAGTTTATTCTATTCACATATCTGTTCTATTCTATATATATTCAAAGATACAAAAAATGTATTGTAACTCTTCTCTGAGCATCAAATGTTTTTCCACAATAATACTCTTCCCACAAAACATCACCAAAAATAAATTTAATCATAATTTCAACCAAAAGAGCAGGGCACTCATGTAAAACAGATTTAAAAGTTTTCTTTATTTCCATCAGCTTTATTGCATTGAGACAAAAAAAAAATAATGCAATATTTTCCTAATCTCACCTTCCCATGAATGTAAATAGGAGAGAAAAAGGGACATTATTGTAATAAGTACAGTAAGTTGTGATCTGTGCTTGGCAACATTTTAAGAATCCCTTGGCTCGGTGTATTTAATTTATGGGCTCAAAAGAAGAGGAGATTTGTTCTCAAAAAAACCCAGGAAGAGTATGGGATCCACAGCTTGCACACGAGTAATATGTATGAGCAGTGTTTTCATTTCACCTTCCTCCTGTTAGCATTCCCACATGCCAACGGGAGATGTTTGGCATAGCGGGGAGAGACAGACGACGTGTTTGCATTAGCCATTAGCAGGAGGGAGATTTGTAATCCAGCCTGCCCCGGTGAGTCACCGCCGATCGCTCCAGGGCTTTCGGCTGTATCGGCTCCGCTTCGGAAGCAGCCGGCTTACGTTATAATATTGCTGTGCTCATCCAGAGCAGCCTTTTATGCCTGATCATCTCAAAGAGCATTATGACTTATCTGTGCTGTGGAAGTATTTATCACTGTCAGAGCTTCCTACAGGCACTGCCAAAATGGCAGCTACAGCTCAGCATCCCTCTGCAAACTTCGACCACTGGATGTGGCACTTCGTGCCTGGTCTAGTTAACAACCTCGTGTTTGGTCAAAGGTTGGACTTGACGATGGTGGAGATCTTTTCCAACTTTAATGGTTCCATGATTCTAAGCATTTTAGGGAAAAGGACCTTTAGGCATTGTCTTCTCTTTCCTCACAGAGCCTTAACAAAATTCGATCCCATTCCAGTTTTCAAGGGTGAGGTCAAGTCATGTTCAAATGCGTGCTGGCGTGCAGGCATTTTTCATGTGAAAAGAGAAAAAAAAACCAGCCAGCACAGTAATCTATAAGTTGCCAGAGACCTTTCAGAAACTCAGTTTTTCTGGTGAGTTTTTTATACCCCCAGAGTAGTGCTAGGATTTATAGGTTATATGTGGCAGAGTCTGCCATGTTAAACCTGCCCATCAAGTAAACCCATTCCTGATCTCGTCTGTGGCACCTGTGCAGGTATTGACATCACCACATCTTTACATCTAATCCTAATTTCCTTACAGAAGTTGTAGGCTGGACTGATCTACTCCCACTTTTCAATCCCTAGCAAGTGAGGTGGTGGGATACAAGGACATTGTCAAAGACAAAACCAGAACCAAGCCACAATCTTCCCCCCAGCAAAAACCAAATCCCTTATCTGATTTCTGCAATGGGAGTCTCACCATTGCAAAAAAAATGACAACCCGAGTAGACGGTCTGCACTTTAGGTTCACAACCCCAAAATCAGCCCCCATGCACCACAGTGGGCAGGCAGCACATGGATGAGTAGCTTTTACCAGGGCAGATGGGCTGAGCCCTGCTTGATTAACCCATGTCATTACCAGGCATACACTGTGGTTAACACCATTTTAATTAACTCTGCCAAAAGTTTGTCCCTTGCCAAAAGGGACAAAAGAAGGGTCTAGGTTGGTGACATCAGCTCATCACTGCGTTTGATGCATGTCATAGTGCACTGCTGGAAGGGGGAAGGAGCACTGCCACCCCTTCTCCAGCATTACAGCTGGATGGCCAGCTGAGAAAATAAATTATGTCGCAGATTTCCAGTGACGTCAGGGATGCAGGGCCCATAATTTCCTGTGCAGGAAGAAAATTAAAGTTTAATACTAATACTGATGCCAGCTCCTTCTGGAAAAGGCAGGAGACAAATGCAGATTATTTAGCCACTTCAGAGGCACGCAAGGCTAGCAGTATAGATTCAGGGTTGTTTCCTTTCTTTGCATTTTTTTTTCCTTAATTTTTTATCAGCCCCTGACAACTAAGGGGTGTCATATTTGCTCTGCAGCTTGAGGGCTCAGCAGGCAGAAAAGGGTACTGAGCTGGGGTGGGGATCAGCATTTTGTACCCCAGCCCCTTTGCTAGGAACATCTTCCACAATATAGGCAAAAAGAACTGGCATTTCATAACCACCCTCGAGTTTGTTCCTGAATAATTGGATGTTCTGGCTTTGACAGGACATGTCCGGTGTTAGCAAACCACAAGGATAAACATCTTGTATTTTGTGATTTAGGATGATAAAACTGAATTAACTAAAAAGCTTGAAATTGGATATCTGTGGAAGTTATCTAACCAAAGCTGGCATCTAGGTTAGAAGGATCAAATTTACTACTTCAGTGCTCCAGTTTTGAAAGGGAACATTAGGAAAATACAGAAATTAAATTCTCAGGTATCATACAAATTTCATACATCTTCCCACCAAGTTCCTTACTTCCTTTTTGGATGGCCTCATGATATTTCTAATCTTCCCATTTTGAGTCCCTATTTCTCACATTCGCCATCACTCAAAAGATCTGAGTTATCATGAAGGGTCCACCCCCGTGATTATTTTCTGGATCACGGACGTTAATGTTCACCAAAGATTTTCCTCCATGGTGCTAAGAGGCCAGCCCTCAAAATGCCTCCACTGATGGAAAACATCCACCCAAATTCTTCAGAACATCCTACTTCATTTCTAGCAGGGCACTGAGTAAATAAGTTTGGTCACCTGTTCATTCACTTTTCTTCCACCTGCAACAGTTTAACATAAAACACTTACTTCGTACCAGGCAAAGT
>WEIT01039003.1:41744-64221 GCA_013389985.1 Dryoscopus gambensis | reverse complement strand
CCAGCTCACCAGGAATCCCATGACTGATTATGAAGATAGTAAATGCATGTAGTTTGTCTCCTTCATAATACATTAATCTTTTAGGTGTAATTTAATGACAGGCAATTGTTTGAATGCTGTTTGTCTCTACAGAATCCCTCTAGGATGTTGATGTGATGGGTGATAATGAACAAATATTTTTTAATGCCTTGTATTAGTGTTCCACAGGGTAATATCACAGGAGGTGATTTCCAAGTAGGATATTCTTGCTGAATAATCAGTGAAGACAGAACAGTAGAATTTGCTAAAAAGCTACATTACTCAGGGTTTTTTGTTGGTTTTGGTGTTTGGTTTTTTTCCTGAGGTACAACTATGAGTTGTTGCACTTGCTTTCAGAGAAAATATGCACAGCTGCTATGCATATCTGTCATATAAAATAGCTGCAAATAACTGCACTGGAAGCAGAGAGCGCTTACTGCTAGACTAGATAAAGCATTAGAAAGCACTGATACGTGACCAATGTAGACTAGACCATATAAAGTTATTGCTCCATCTTCCTCCACAAAGAATCATGGGGACCCAGGAGGGTTACAGGATTCTTTTCACTGGGTATGGCTGAGATGGAGTTACTTTTCTTCAAAGCAAACCTCGCAGTGTTGTGCATTGTACTGTTAGCTAGAAAGGTGTTGGTAACACACCAGTGTTTTGGCTGCTGCTGAGTAGTGCTTGCACAGCATCAATGGTCTCTTCCAACATTTCCTCCTCACCAGGAGGCTGGGGGTGGGCAAGATCTTGGGAGGGAACGTAGCCAGGACAGCTGACTGAAACTGACCAAAGAGGTATTCCATGCCATGTGATGTCTCCTCATCTGTAAAAGCTAAGAGAAAGGAGGAGGAGGAGGATGGGAGCCATTCAGTATTATGACATTTGGCTTCTGACACCCTGCTTCCTGGGAAATGGCTGGTTACCGGTGGGAAAGCAGAAAATAAATATTTTGTTTACCTTTGCTTCTGCATCTGGCCTTTGCTTTTTTTTTATTAAACTGTCTTTATCTTGACCCATCAGCTTTTTGTATTTAATTTTCCTCTTCCCCTGTCCTACTGAGGAGTAGAGTGATAAAACAGGTTGATGGGCACCTAGCATCCTGCCTAGGTCAATCAAATAGAATCCTTAAACAAGGCATCTTTAAGTAGCTCTTCTAGCATGACTAACGGCCAAAAGGGACTGAGTGCCAGGTTTCTTTCTGCTGGAATAGAAAAATATATCTAAACTCCTGAAGCAGTTTCTGCTCACAGAAATCATATTGCTGTCTCTAAAGTCCTGTGATGAATTAGGGAAAATATTAATTAAAAAGCAAGAGATTTAAATAGTGTTCCATCACTCCCTGTAACAAATGTTAAAATATAACTAGCAAGGCAAGTACTGTACAAGTGCCCATGCTATTTAAGTGCAGCCTGTTCTGACACCTATGGTAACAAACTGTTCCAATGAGACATGGAGCTAATAAAACCCCATTTTCAACACAGTTTTTCCTTTGTCCCCAACACCTACAAGAGCTTCAGGTTGTGCCCCAAAACCTAGGAACACTCACAGTGGGAGATAGAGTCTTACTATGTCTGAGTATGCAGGACTCAGCCAACCATGGACCTGTAGTTTCTACTGGCTCGTGAAACTTGTGAAAATTTCATATGTTTGAGCTTTTTCTTGCTTTTTTACATTTGATTTAAACTGATCTGTGAGTCCATAAATCAGTGGGGAAAGGAGATCACAGAACCTTGGAAAACCTAACACTAGCCCCATAAAAATCTCATCTATTCTATGTCTCAGTAACACTGTATTCCTCATTTGTAGTTTCAAAGTAAAATGTCTGAGTTCTCCAATGTTCTTTTTTCCTGCATTTGTACATCTTTATAACACAGATGTGAACTGCTTAATCTTTTTCCAGCCTAATCAAAGATATGACCTGATATAGATTGTTTATCCACAGAGAATTCATCAAGATGATTAATTATGTGCTTGTATTAAGAAGCCAACTAGCCCTGCTGACTCCAGTTGTGCATATGTAAGGACCTTGATGAAGAAGTTTCAGAACATGTGAATAAAGATCTGGTGCTTTCCCAAAGTAAATGAAGGGATGAGCTGAGAAATATAAAGAATTAAAACAAAGAAAGGGGGGAAAAAAAAGCTGGCTGTACTGAAAAGAGGAATTTTGGAGTGAAAGTAGCTGGGAATAAATTAGCTGCTTCTTCTAAGTTCATTAGCAGAGCTTAGATGAACACTGAGGGCCTTGGCAAAAGCCTGGCGGCAAGTTAAAATCAGATGGCTGGAACTGTTAGTGCCCCGCATCAGATGCCCTGCACCTTTGATGCCCGGAGTCAGGGCAATCTGACCCACCTCTGAATCAGCTCTGCATCAATTAACTTTTGATACCAGTATATTAAGTTGAATCTAAATGAGGGACAGAAGTGGTAATAGGACCATCAAAATGATTCAAAACTGGTTGTGAGTTTTATTTTCTATTTTATAACAAATTATTGCCACTCATAGTCTAGGGCCGATTGTACTTTGACTGTGAAACATATAATCCCATTACCTTTTGATTAAGTGCCTTGCAAACGTCCCTGTCTTCAGTGGGGCTTCATTTTTGAAACTAATGGCAACATTAATCTTGGAGAGATGATTCGCAGAGCAAGATACTGCTCAGCATGACCAAGGTTGTGCATTAAGGGAAAGCTGGTTCTACAGGGGGGTTAGGCTTAGCTCCCTCTGTGATTAATCATCTTTCTCCCAGCTGCTGCTCTGATTTTTTTTTCTTCAATACACTCCAAATGCAAACAAGGGCACAAATGTACCTGTGGCTAAAACTAGCTCACAGCTGTCAAAGTTGTTTTTCAAACACAAAATCAGATACAATTTTTATTCAGAAATACTTTTGTCTCAGAATGGTTCAATGCTTGTCCTCTTAGCTAGGTAACCAAGTCTTTAACAGGCCAAATCCATTCCTTATTCACAAATGTAATAGGCTGTTTTCCTTACCTCATTGAACATTGTCAGCATAGCACTTACACATCTACAATTAGGAAAAAAATTTAGGTAAATAAAACATAAAATACTACTTTACTGCAAGTTCTCACTCTCATTTTCTCTTACAGTCAGTGTCGTAGTTTGATGCTGGCTAAGTGCCAGGCAACCACAAAAAGAACGATCTACTTATTTTCCTCTGTTATAGTTAAGCAGAGGGGAAATTAAAACTTCAATTTCATGAGTTGAGATTAGGATTATTGAAAAAAAACCTTTAAGGCTAAACAGGTTCAAAACTTAAACAGTATAAAGAAGATTTATTATTAACAGAATTAAGAGTAAAAAGAGTAGTAAGAACCACAGAGAACTTTCAGAACACCTTTCTTTCCCAGTCCCTCCCTTTTTCCACCGACTGCACAAGGAAACAAAACATGGGGTTTTGGTCAGTATTTCACTTCTTAAAAATCTTTCTTCAGTATGCTTAAGGAAAAGAGTTTCTTCTGCTGTGCCATGGGATCCTTCCCACGGGAGATAGTTCTCTGCAAACTTTTCTAGCGTGGTTTTAACTTCCACAAGCAGCAGTCCCGCCCAAACCTGCTGCAACGTGAGTCCCTTCCACAGGCCAAGCAGTCTTCCCACAACTACCTATCATGGGGTTTAGTCCTTTAAGGATGAGCTGTTCTAGTTTGGAAGCGAAGGCTCTCTTCTTCTATCTCTAAAAGCAAGGGTCATCTCTCTCTGTTCGAGTTCCTCACTAGATTACAGCTTTTCAGTATCCACACGCTCCAGCGTGAGTACTCTTCTTCACAGGCTGCGCGTGGATCTCTGCATCCCCTCATGCACCTCATGAATTACAGGGAAACAGTTTGTTGTATTATAGTCCTCACCACGGCTTGCAGGAGAATCTCAGCTCTGGCGCTTGGAGCACCTCCTCCCTCTCCTTTTTTTTCACTGACCTCGATGCCGCCATGTTGGTTTTCCTCATGTGTCCTCACTTTTCCTTTTCCTCTGACTTGGAAGAAAGTTGGTGTCTGGAAGTTGCAATTGAGAGGCTGATCTTGTCCAGGCTCCACATCAGGGAATTGCTCGCCATGTCTCTCGCTGCGGGCCACGTGGTCCCTGCCAGCACTGCACGGCCGACCCTAGCCACGTGGTCCTCACCAGCACCACATGGGCAGCTCCAGCCTCAGGAGGGCCCCGACTATGAGGTCCCAGCCTTGGGATGGCCCCAGCCATGTGGTCCTGGCCTTGGGAAAGTCCTGGCCACATGGTCTCAGCCTTGGGAAGGCTCCGGCCACGCAGTCCCTGGCCACGACGGGCCCTGGCGGCCGCCTCACCACCCTTCAGGAGAAGAAAGAAAGCTTCCCACACTTCTTCCTTTCTTAAATATGTCATCACAGAGGTGTTACCACCTTCTCTAACTGGGCTAGTAACCGGCCCATCATCAGAGCCTTCAGCGATTGGCTCTGTGCCGGACATGGTAGAAACTTAGAGCACCTCTTCCCACCCACTAAAACCAGGCTGTGTTAAACCAATGTAGTCAGACAAGGCCTAATAGCAGAAAACAAGATGGATGTTTTCAGGTAAAATATTCCAGAAGGGTTTACTGGAAATCATTTTGAAACTAAACTGAAATATGGAGGGCAAGCCAAACATAGCCAGTAATGTATTACTCAACTATTGTTGAGGCTAAGAAGTAGGAAAAAAAGGAAAACCTACTGTAAAGTCTTACAAGAGGAGAGGTTAGCAGAGGGAGATCTCCCGTTTAACAGATCCATAAATGTAAAAAGAGATGAATAATGAGGTTAGACAATTTGTGGATGCTACAGAATTATTCAGGCTTACTAAAAAAAAGAGGTCATACAAAGTTATGGAAAGCTGTCATGACAGTTTTGGATGGATAATGTATAGCTATTAAATGATCAGTCGCCCAGAGAAAATAAATGATTACTCTGTGTTTCTTCTAATGTGAGAACTTGGAAGCATCAAGTGAAACAATTGGGAGGCAGGTTTTCAACAGATAGGTTGACTTTCCTTTATAAAATTTGATTTTTACACTCTGTCACAGGTGTTCTGGAGACTAAAAACATGAATGGTTCAAAGAGCACTTAGCCATGCATCTAGACATTGAGAAAAAAACATCAAGAGTTATTAAACATCAAAACAGTCATACAAAAATAGCTAGCTCTAGGGAATTGCTCCCACAGCAGAAGACACTTCCCCAAAATACATAAGAGTTGCAGTCTGATAGAAAGAAACTATTTCTTAGGAAAAAGAAGGAGCATGCTACTTTTTTTCACACATTATTCTTCTTTCCTTTTTTACATTTCCCATTTTACATTTCCTTTCCTCATGGTTATTCCAATGGTCTTTTAAACAGGGAGGAGCTAGTCTGCCATCAGGAGCTGACTCTATTTCCTGTATTGCCTGTTGTAAACCAAATGTCTTGGTATCATCACAATTGAAATAGCAAAGCAAATGTCATTCAATGGTGAGAGGAGAATCTTGTTGCCTTAACTTTGATATGATGATCATCCCACCAACAGCTCAACCAGAGGAGCCAGAGCAAAGATGTGTCTTATACCTGCATGTGGAGAACCATTAGCCCTGTCTCTGCACTGATCCTTGCATGTACAATGCAGTATCTGAACTCCATGTTTGAGGAGTACAGTTAATTAATACCAATGTGTCTAGAGGACAAAAACTTTTTTTAATCTGCAAAACACTAAAATTTCTTGACAAAATGTGCAGCCAGTATTTTGTATCAGAGGTGAGCTGTGGTGAAAGTGTTTTGAAAAAGAAAGGCAAATGTCATATAACACTAAAACTGGTCACTGAGTTTGGTGTTGTAGGAAGAAATCCAGATGAATAATACATAAAGTTTGAAGTGTGCAACCAAGAAAATCTACACTCTGTTTATGTTGTTATGACGTCTCTCAGACTCACTGAGTTAAACATTCCTGATGACTTATTGCAAGAGCCTGGAGACAGGCTGCACCTCGTTTCCTTCCCAAGCAGCATTTTTATTGTGTATATAGTTATCCAGTCTATCATAAGGCTTTTGTAACCTCTGCTGATGCCTGGAGTTGTTGATTTTGATGGGCTGCTGCTCTTAAGATACTGCATGTTCTTTGTTTAATCACTGTGGTAAGCAGTTTTATCATTCAGCTGAATTCCTCTCTTAGCTTTAAAAAACATTGATTACAGGGTATGCAGTGACAGCACTCTTTTTTTTAGACTTTAAAGCTGCAGACGAGCCCCCTCAAGTATCTGTCTTCTTCTTTAACCTTTTCCTGCTAAAATGAGCAAAGAACAAATGTAATGCATTCTGTGGTATTTAATATAAAACTTTCAGAAATATCCTGTGAGTTCTTAGCCCTTTTTATGATTAGTTCTCATCCTTTAGGTATGTTTGATGAGCTGTGACACTCTACCATGGGAACAGTATGTGTACTGCTGCTGACTTGTATTTCCAGTGCAAGGAGATATGAGGGAAAATGGTCCCAAGTGCTGTGGGGTCTATCAATGTAATGCCAAGAGATGGACCAGGTCAAACACCACATGAGAAGAAACCATTAGAAAAGCAAGCCAATGATTTCAAAACATCCTTGAGAGTATGGTGAGTTGCTGAAAGAGCTTGAAACTACAATGGAAAGGTGAAATCCATTCAGTCATTTGCTATTAATTATTCACTGGGCTCTCATCTCCACTTAGTGGGAAATTGAACTAAACCTAGTGACCTCTGGAACAATTTCATTAATGCCTAACTGCTTTTCAAAACAGTTTCAAGCCTGATTTACTGGAGTAATATTCTCTGTTCTTGCTTAATAAGTGTCTCTGAGGTCTGTTTTTAATAACGTGTTATTAAAATATCTGAGCTCTCAGATAAAACCGGAACATGCAGTGTGTGAAGAACTTTCACAGGGAACATTTAGAGTAATTGTGTCTTGTAGTTGTGTTTACGGAAAGTTGTCAGTTGATTGCAGTGGTTGTCACTAGACTTTTGCTTATAATCTTTCTTGGGAAAGATGAAGATGTTGCTCTTATAAGTAGGGATATTCCACACAATTTGCAGCAAGGGTGCCTCTTCAAGGGGTATAGGAGGTCATAGTGTATGAGTTCTCCAAATTTGCTTCCTAGATATTATATACTAGATGTGTTTTGAAATAAATGTGTCCCATGAATTCAAACACAGGAGATCATGAACTAGTCTGGTAACTAATAAAACAACAAAAAGTAAAGGTGTACTCTGTCATTTCCATCACTAAACTGTAAAGTAAAATAAACAGTGCAAATTAAGACTGTTTGCAGGAACCAGCAAAATCACAGATTAAGGAATTTTGCCTTTTTTAGGATGTCCTGCTCGATATTATTTCAGTTTTGTCCCCCTGTAAAGTGATTAAAATTGGCAGGGTTAAACTGGTTTCAAAATCAAATTATCACAAGAAATGTACACGAGGCTCAAAACTGAGTAAAATTTCTGTACCAATACATATATTTTTTTGGAAGTGTACCAGTTAAATCTGCTTAACAAGGACACTAAAGCTCAGTGAGAGACCTCACGGGCCAAGCAATATCAACAGTAGCTTATGAGACACAAAATAGTTAACAGATGAGCTTGCAGTACCACTGAATACTGGAGATTAAAAGGTAAATAATTCCTCAAGTATTATTAGAGCTTTGTTTATGTTTTTCTACCGTTTTTCCAGTTACCATGGCAACGCTGCCTGATTGCCAGAGCCCTGTAAGGCATTGTTTACTGTGGCAAACACAAAACCTGGTAAGCTGGCTGCAGGGATGCTGGCAGACTGGGACTGGCTGTTTAATAGCCTGAATGTCCCTCCGGCGATTAGCAACTAGAGTGGCACCAAACAATCAGCCATCCTTGCCTTGACTATGATTACTTCACATCTCTTATGAAATGGGAGTTATCCCTAAGATATTTTGTTCAGGAAAGAAAGGCTTTGCTGCAGGGATAGAGAGGGGGAAAAGTATATTCTTTAGCAAAGTAATATGTTTCCTGACATTTTTCTCCATTGCAAATTCCTATCATTTTAATACTCAAACAGCAAATGCTAGGTAAGAATAAAAAGGATTCCAGGAAAAAAATAGGAATAAAATATATTCTCTGGCTATTTATGAGAGAATACTTACCTGTAACTTCAGAAATTAAGCTGATTCAAATGACAAAGATCTGCTACTGGAAGACCTCTGTTAGCCACCCTCCAAACAAATATTCTCTGACTCAGCATCTTAAGAATTGTGTTGCAAATTACAAATCCTTTGTTCTCACTGGAAAAGCCTGTATCAGCTAATACTAACACTAACAAAATGTGCATCTAAAAAGTATTATTTTTTTCTTTCACAATTTCTGTGGGTGAACTTATTTCTGAGGAGCAGTAAAAAACTGGTATCTATTTAGTGACTACTTCTACAGACACTTTAACAGCTCCAGATGTTTATGTACTGGGAATATCAACTTTTCATAACTGAACAGGAGTGCTTCTGATGGCATGGAGACTTTGAGAGTCCCCAAGTCTCCGTTCTTTATAAAAGCAGTGGTGCTTCATAATATTAAAGCATAGAAATGTAAAGATACAGAAAATTTCAGGAGGCCATACAGTACCTTTTGCATTGAAATGCATTCAAGGACATTTACATAAACCTTAACAGAAGTTTATTTGATCAGCAGTAAAGAAGCCTTCAAGAGGAAATTCTACAATCTAAGCAACCTTGAGTAGAACTTTACTGTTTTGGGGGTTTTTTTGGAACTAAAAAAATCAAATTTATCCATAATTTTCTCAAGCCTCTTGAACCTGTTTTCTCTCTACTTTTCTGAAGGACTCTCTTCAGCTTGTTGGTATTGCTCAGAAAGGGTGGCACTGTGAATAAATAAACATAGGCCTTGAATCATGTTTCTACACAGTTAATGCATTTATCTTTAGCAAGTTTCATCATATTGATTTTGGGCTCTGCTGAACCTATCTCAAATTTAACCATATAATTTGAGCCATGATCTAATGCAGAGTGTTTGCAGCTCTTTTGAAAGTTGACATCATTTACAGAATTTGAAAGGGTTTTTTTATGCCACGATTCAAGTAATTGCTGCAAAAATTGGAAACAGAACTAGAATACAGTTGTATGAGCTCCTGTTTGAGATTTTTCCCAATGATACTAATAAGCATGCAGTAGAATAAATCCTTTTTTTACCAAAACATTTTAATAGGCTCTGTTGGGACAGGAAGCCACTGGCAAATCAGGGCATTTCAAGGTCTCAAGAGTGTACGCAAGTATAGGTCTCGCTCCCTGAAATTCCTGCTAAAAGTACATTCAAAGTGGGCAGTCAGAACAAAGACTCTTTGCTGCACACAGAGCACATGTACGTACTGGGAGCAGAAAGTGCGAAGCTGCCTTTCCCAGTTTTCCAAGGTGGCCACCTCTCCTATGCAAACTGGGCACCTGAGGAAGGCAGCACACATCCTCCAGCATGTCCCGCTTTCCTGCGTGGGTTCTCTGCTGTGGTACATCTGTGGCTGTTTTACATCAGCCTTTTGGTTCAGGCCAGCGGAGCTTTCCCTTTTGCCTCCCCTTACTGTGCTTTGGACACACCATGGAGTGGTCTCAGGGCTCACAAATGAGATTCCTTTTAGATGAAGCAGGAGCTGTGTTCCAGCTGTACACCAGAGACACACACTGACTGTGAAAGGGCACTTAGACTGTAGGCCAGACTAAAGTCAGCGTAAAGGGAAAAATTGTGAAAATGTTCAGATAACACCAGCAGCTGTTGCTCCTACTTCCTTTTTTTTTTGTAGCAAATGAGAAATTTTACTTTATTTCAAGGCTTTCTGCAGCAAAGTGCTTTGTCAGAGAGAACACTGTCAGGTAGAGAAAAATAGAGTTGGAGATTCTAGCTGGTTATGAAAAAGTCTTTTTTTTCTGAATTGTCTGTTGCAAAAAGGATCAGCTTATACAAGAGATTTCTTAATTGGTTTAGTAAAGTCATCCTCTTGTCACACAGCAGCTAAACCCCAGAGTGAATGTAAAGCTCAGAAATACTTTAGTAGGCTACTGTTGAATCCACTGGATTGAGATTCTTGATCCTGCATAACATAGGCACTCAGATCACTGAATTATGGGTTTTTTCAGCAAGTAGACTTCTATTTTTCATGGAATAGAAAATTACAGAAGAAATGCAAAGGCCTCATGAAGCACTTACACCCACAAAGGTAGGATGTTGAAGCTAACATGTAATAAGGATGTAAATAATAAATAATGCATTAGTGTCCAGTCCATCAGCAGTTATGTATTAAATAGGGATTTCTGAAGCCAGGGGCAGGCTTTTTGAAAGCAAAGTTTTGAAAGAAATGGAGGAAAAAGCAAAATAAAATTGACCTGAAACAAGTCTAGCTCTACAGATTTCAAAGACATAATCCCCAGGAGCACAGCAAAAGCTTTCTTGCTCTTGTAAAATAAGATGGATTTGAAGTGAAAGATTGACCCATACTCAAGGAATTTGTGATTCCTTAGTACACATGTAAGGAAGGATTTCCACTTGGAGGCACATAACTTAGGGGTCTTTTAGGAAATCTTTGCTATTTCCAGCCACATTCCCCATAACTAAAGAAATGAACTAATTTTCTAAGCTGAGTATGTCTTTCTTTTATAACTCTGAAATAGTGGATACTATTAGTAATAGTAATCTTAGAATCATTCCTTAAGAATCGTGTATTTGTAGACCTTCATGAGTAAAGTAAGCACATGGTAATTGCACTATGTGCTGACACACCCTGCTCAAAAGTGAGTTACTACAGGGCTCTTAGGTTGTACCCATGTCATCCACCAACACAAATGGCCTCTTGATGTAGGTGATTAATGCTGTAAAAATGGAAGCAGATTCAGAATAAAAGATTCTGTGCAGAAACTTAAATTCCACTGATTTTCTGTTCATGACACACAGAAGATATGGATGGGATTGGTCATAAAATAGGACAGGCACAGGGATTTAAATATCTTTCCAGATATTTTGAGCTCTAGAAATACAGCTTTGTTATTCCTGGTTTTGATGCTGTATTGTATTTAGCAGCTGGCATAAGAAAGGCCATGTAGCACCAGTCCAAATTTCTAGCTCTGTATCCTGTTTCTAACTGTAGCCAAGACCAAATGTTCTGAGAAGAGTATAAAAATGGAAAAGTTATAGTATTTTCTCTTCTGTGCATTCTCCTATCCCTTCCATATCTTTAGCCCAAGGACATCTTGAGCTAAAGATGATATCTCTGTGTTTAATAGCTTTTAGGCATTTTCCTTTTAGACTTTTTCTTGTGGCTTTTTAAACTTTATGAGACCTTTTAGTATCTACAACATCTGTAGCTAGTTTAACCATGTTTTGGGGAAGAAATACCACCTCGAGTTTGTTCTGGAACTGTCATCTTGTGATGGTTTTGGCCAAATTTAGGGGAAACGTCGAAGGGGAACATCTCCTAAAAAGGAGATGCCACCCCTCCCCCTTATCAGGTTCAGGAGAAAAAGAAAATTCTCCTCGGAGGAAGGTGAAAGAGAAAATGAAACTATTTATTTAACAAACAGTGAGGTTAGGAGTAATAACAACAACAAACAAACAAAATAAAATAACAAAGCCTCCCACTGAGGGGAGGGAACCTGAAAGATTTGAAAGTCCTTCTGTGGGTGTGGTTTTCCCCTTCTCTCCCGTGAAGCTGGAATCGGAGCTGGCCGGCACGGGTATGGGGGCCCCCGAAGGTGGTGGAGCTCAGTGGGTCTTTGATGCTCTGATGCTTCTGGTGACAGGATTCCGTAACTTAGCGAGCTGGTCTTCTTCCAGGATAGCAGGATGGCCTTCCCAGTAGTTCTCCCAGCTAGCTCCTCCTGCGCTCTTCTCCTCTCTCTTATGTGTTATCTCACCGAGGGTCAGCTGGTCTCTGACCCTTAGTGGAAACACCTGATTTGACACACCTGTAACTCGTCCAGGTCAAGTGGGGGCTGAATAATGTGGGATACAGCACAAATCACCCCATGACACATCTATTTAATTTAAAACCTCCCTATATATAAGTGTAAGATCTATATGTTGGATGGCAATCAGATAAACAATCAGTAAACAGTTGCTCCAGCTGCTCTTAGAAAATAATTTGAAACCTTGCTGAATCTCATTGACAGCTGAGTAATTGAAGATGTTGCTGAAAAAGTGCATCTAGAGTCTGTCAGCATATACAGGAGGTATATAAAGGAGGTTTTACCTACCACTTAAGAAAAATGAGTCTTGATGCAAAGGCAATACAGCCCTGGTTCTTCCTGAAAAAGAGCTAAAACATGGTTAAAGTAGCACAGACAAATAACAACTAAAGGTAGCAGGATTCAGACAGCCCAAAATCATGAGGGCTTAGACAATGTCTTCTTGTGAATATTGCTGCAATTATTTTTATCTCAATGTCTGCTTCTCTAACAGTCGTTTAAGTGAATACTCTGCATACTTAAATAGGTGCAGAGAAATCCTCCTTCCTTCTACTTCCCTGTTTCAGGTGTGGCAATATGCAGGAAAGAGATGATATGGGCAGGTGTAGGGTGAAATATCTTCAGCTCCCTTACTGTGATTCTCCAGTAGATATATCTGAATATCTTTGGAGGCTGGAGTTACAACGTGGCAAGAAATCTTGCACTGTCAGGAAGTCGCCAAGAAATTTCAGGGAGAACCCTGTGTCTCCATTCCTGTGGTTTTGTTTATCCATTATTTTGCAGGCTTTAAACCCAGCAACATTTCTTATAGGGTTTGCTTCAATTTAACTCCAGTGCTGCCTCATAGGGATCAGTGCAGCTGGCAGCTTCCCCAGGCAGTGGCTTGGTTGGTCTTCCCCACAGCTTAAGGAGTGGTTGCTCCTTTCTCTTCCCCACTGGTAAGGCCAGCTCTGGGTACCTCAAAATCAGGCAGATGTCAGGAAACTGGAAAAAGTCCAACTGAAAGCCACTAAGATGGTAGCGTAGAAGCTGAGAAAGATGGGTTCATTCAGCCTGGGAAAGGGAGCGCTAAGGGGAAGCACAACCCCTTCTCAGAAACACAAAGCAAAAGGACCAAAGCAGCCATTGTAAGTTTCAGCAAAGGAAAACCCAGGTAGATGTAAGGGGAAAAAAAAACTCCTGTCAGAGTAGGTAAATACAGGAACAGGTGCTATGGGAGAGGCTCTGGAATCCCAGTTCTTGGAGATTTTTCAAACTCAGCTGGACCTGATCTAGCCTGATCCAACTTTGAAGCTAACAATGTTTTGAACAGGGAACTTGAACTGAAGGAGAACTGCTGAGATCCTTTCCAATGTTAATGTTTCTATGACTCTATGAATATGACTTTGAAGTCACAATTGCATCTCAATTTATGGCCTGAAGTCAGGTTGCTCCATTAATATTTAAAAAAATTAAATAAAAAGGTAATTGCCTTCATTCTTAACACCAAAGAATTCCATTGCAGTTAATGTGAGAAAATTTCAGAATATTCTAAGGAATCCCAACCACCAATATGGAAGATTTCCCATATAAGCATGAACCTCTTTTTCATTTAGCAAAAAAGGGGTTTTTTTACTTCAATATGATATAATATATGCCATATATGTCATTACATATGATGAAGGAGAAAAGTATTCACATGCATAGCTCACAAACCAAAAAAACAAATGGCATTTGCTCTGAAGCTCCAGGGCAGTTTCAAAACCAGATAAGGCCGTACTATCTCAAGAAGTTTTGGTGTGATTTTTTTTTTCATGTCAACCATTTGGAAATTTTGGGTTTTTTTAATAAAAGAAAAGAGAAAATAAGGTCTTATCACAAACAGTGTCTCTTCACTATTGCATTCTGTTATGTAAACAACACAGTAGTTATTGTAGAAATTACTTCTGTTGTCAGAGATGTTAGGAATGTGACACAAAGCTAAAATTAAACCCTTGTCTTCTTGTTCCTACTGCAACTTAAATATTTTATTAACTGTACAGGTATGAATGCCTCCAAAACTGTTGAGAAGACAGATAAACCTCCTCACTGGGAATGTACAGAGTTCCTCAGGCCACAAAGATCACAGATATAGATAGAAATAAATATAAGGGATTATCATAGATAAAGGATTTAAAACAGGATGTTGGTTGAAGAAATATACCGACAAAAATAATGAAAGAGGCTGTCAAGTATATAACAATGGTAGTAATAGTATACAACTTTGAAATTAGGGAATCTTTTCTTACCATTTCAAATCCTGCAATTTCATCTTGGCATCATATCAAAAATATTTCTTTCCTGCCATTTTTAATCTCTCCGGAAATGGAGCTTTCACAAATTCTGGTTTTCAGTATGATTGACAAACAGAGTTGGAAATTGCTAAATTATTCTGTTGCTCATGGTAAAAAATCCAGGTCTATCTTTCCTTTCTGTGTGAGCTCTACTGTGCTATCAGGACCATGCATTATTAAAACATTATTTGTGAGTGAAGCCAATGGAAATGAGTTGGATTCTCATGAGGACTGTACCTGTTAAGTAATAAAGGCCTTTTCTTATCTGGTCTTTTTGCACAGTAGCATCACACACTGAAACTAGTGAAAAGTGCTGCTTGCTGCTTTTTGGCATAATGGAGTGCTGTCTGTCAGAAGTAACTGTGCACTTTGTGCAAGGAGAAGCTCAGATCTACCCTTAGATGAAGCAAGGCACTCTGGAACTTGTTATGCAGTAAGTTCAGATGCTTCAAAGAGGCATACTTCTATAAACCGGTGTACTGAGCCACATCCAAACCTCTGCAGTCTTTGGAGTGGCTGCTCAACCCTCTATTTTCACTTTGGATTTACATCTTCACTGAAGAATCTCAGTTCATGTGAAAGAGCAAACTTGTTTTTTAACTCTCATATTCCCTTCTCAGAATACAGCTGAAGGAATATGTTTTCTATCAAAAAATACTGCCATGACAACATTTGTGCACCTTCCTTTTTCCCAGCAAACATCCACAGTTCAGTGAATATCCAAGTGTTCTTTAAAGATGGTGGCATTTTCCTGAAGTATCCCATATCTGGTATTTAAGTGATGAATTGAGGTGGCTTGTTACCTTAAAACAGTTACCAAGAGATAGCAGACAATAACTGAAAAATACTGTAACTTCATTGGATGGACTGATCAAAAAAGTAGCCAGAAGAAGAACAGTTCAAGAGAAATTTCTGTATGAATTTTGTGAAGAAAACTTGACCTGTAGTTAAGGATTAGGTGTAGAAAGCTTTAACTGAGACATTTTTCCCCTTGGTATAAGAGCCTAAACCAGTTAATGAAGAAGTAATGCAATCATAGGTCTTACAGGGTATTTTGTGTAGAATACTGGTAGATTAAATGTCTTAATTTTTTTTCATGCTATTAAAAAAATGTATGTATAGAAACACTGGCAGTGATAGTACTCTTCATATCTTCTATATATTTGCAGTATTTCCTATATTAAAAGACAGTTTATTGCAGACACATACATTTAGGTGTTTTCATCAAATGCAAATATGAAATCTGTAACAGATTTTAAAAGTCAAACTTCACAAAAATTGGGGTTTAGGTTTAGTTTGGCATTCAACATCTTTAAGTGGATAATTTAGCATTATCAGATTTAACTTAGCATATCTTTACATTTTGTAAGTGGTTTTGTGTTCTTCCATCCTTTTGGCTTATTTAAAAAAATGAGAAAACAATTGTACATGACCTAGGAACACTTTGCTTGATATTTCATCAACCCTGATCATGTTCATGTTCACCAAGAAATTCAATGCAAGAAGGAAATTACTACTTTTAATCTTTTTTTGAAATATTGCATATCAAAATGTATACAGGATTGTGACTGATAGCTGAGAGTAGGCTCAGTTCATTCCAGTGCTAAATTTTGCTGAATATTTATTCTGATCAAAGAGCAACTAATCTGATGAGTTGAACTTTCCTAGATACTAGTAATTCCCAATCAAATGGGACCTGTGGAGTCATCTTCATCAGAAACATATCATAAATTGGCATATTTTTAATATCTGAAAATTTTAAGCTTCAGCTGCTGGATAGTATTCAATAATTTGAAGTATTAAAACCCATATCTGATGAAAATGTCTATTAAGAGATTTTGTAACATTCACAACAGGCAGGTTTATTGATGAATTACCTTCTTTGAATACAGTATGTCTGCAGTGCGACTGAAAGCCAGATTTCTTATTGATCTGTGTATTGGGTCGGACTCAGGTAAAGCTCACAGCCCTTACGGTGCTGTGCTTTGCGTTGGTAGCTGGACGGGTGTTGATAACAGACCAGTGTTTTGGCTACTGCCGAGCAGCGCTATCCCTCTGACATTCCTTCCCCCACCAAAGGGGATGGGAGTGAGCGAGATCCTGGGAGGGGACACAAGCAGGCCAGCTGACCCCAATCAGCCAAAGGGATATTCCATACCATATGACATCAGCTCAGATATATAATCTAAGGAAGGGAGGAGGAACCGTCACGCGTGCTGAAGCCCTGTTTGCCAGGAAGTGTCTGAACATCACTGCTGATGGGACGTAGAGACTGATTTCTTTTTTTCCTCTTCAGCTCTTGTGTGTGCAGATCTCCGCTTGTTTCTTTCTTTTTGCTGTAATAAAACTGCCTTATCTCATCCTGCTGGTTTTTCCTCCATCTTATTTTCTTCCCTGTCCCAGTGGGAAAGGGAGTGATAGAGTGACTGAGTGGGCACCCGGCACCGAGCCAGGGTCAACCTACAACAATTGGATACAGAGTGGAAAAAAGGTTTCAGCTGGTGAACAAGAAGCCATCCCCCTCCACCAAGCATGGTGGTACTGTACATGGTTTAAATTTAACTTAAAATCAAATTGTCTTTCGCCAGTGTGAACCTCTGCCAACATTTTTCCTTTTGCAACCCTTCTTCCTCTATCTCCTCCTTTGCGGTCTGAAAATCTCACATCCTGCTTTCTGGCAGTAAAGGTATTGAATGTTATTCTCTAGCACAGCATTTCAGTTTCTGCACACTGTAGCAAATCATTTAATCCTAACAGATTAGGTACTGTGCAAATGTCAGCTAATCAGCAGTGTGAGAAATTACACGTATTTCTTACAAAAAGATAGACTAGTTGGCTTAAAGAAAGAAATATAAAGCAGTGCTGATGCAGCTATCTGTATCTACGTAACAGTGTATCTATGTAATAGTAGACAGGCGGATGGATGATTGGAGTATGGTGGAATGGATGCATGGACATGTCACCCAAACAAAGTAAAGCCATCCACACTGCAAATGCCATTTCATCCTACCCAATATACAGCAACACTATTCCTCCCATTACAATGGCTATGGTGCATGAAGGCAAGTGATTTGAAATAGAGCGTTAAATGATGTACTGCAGAGCTGAGTATAAAAGGGATTTATTCTACCTACAGATTGTTCTTCTGCCGCAGCATGAGGCGGTGGTGAGGTGCTGCAGCCTTCCAGAAGTGTCCCCAGGTGTGGGGAAGCCGCTTCAGCACAGAGGAGCCAGACGAGGGATGCAGGCATACCCACTCCCGATGGAGTGGGACAGGCACAGGCACACACACACACACAGATCAGAGCAACGGCCAGTGGCAGGGAGGCAGGAAGGATTCTTTGTGTGGGTTCCAGCAGTGAAGTTTACTGAGGAAGGTCCAGGGATGAAGAACCAAGATGGAGAGCAGGGTACAGGTTTATATATGGGGAAGAAGGGGTGGGCAGAGTAAAAGAACGAATAGGTTGAGGGTCGGGGGAGGAGAGAGGGTAAGGGTACTAATGGGGGTATAGAGAAGGAGGGTTTAAGGAGCAGAGGCCATGGGAGGTACAATTGAAAAGAAATTTCTAGAGGTGGTACAAACATGGAACAAAGGGGTGGAGAATAACAGTCCAATCATTAACACAGGAAATCCATATGTTATAATAATCAAGGTTAGGTCTCCTGGGACTTCACCCTAAGTTGGAGGAGATGTCTCGGCCTGCAGGCTGTCTGCAGTATCCCCATGGGATGCAACATTCTTCTTTGACTTTTCTACTAAAATCAGACATAATACTAATTAAAAAAAAAACCTGGTCGCAGGCAGATTGTTTGTTAACAAAATAAATAGCCAGGCAGTAAGGACAGCAGGAACAAAGGGGTAACAGAAAACACACCACAAAAGGTGACACAGAACATGCACCTTCTGTCCCTTCTGTCCTCCCTTTAATTAAAAACAGAAGCAGGAAACAAATTACACATACCAAGCTTCTGCTCTGTGCAATTCTCAGACCAGACAGGGCATGCATACCCCCTGCAAAAAAGTACATGTGGTGGGTGGCAAGTCATGGGGCTTTAGGTCCTTTTTTATCCCACTGGTGCAGGACTACAGGGCAATGTAATACTGAACTAGTAGGTGTGATTATACCATCAGCTTGGTTTGCTCCCTGTTTTGCTATCAGCTCTGATTTTCCCCAGACTATTTACATACATCAGAGTCTGGAGTACACCAAATTGCTACGAAAATACACCTGAATTGCTTTGTATCCAGAACTGTCTCATGTTTTGAGAGTGTACAGAACAGATAGAACTAGAATGAAAATAAAATAACTAAAGTAATTTAAACATACAATTTTTTGCCATCTTTGAATTTTTGGACTCTGAGGATGAGATCCATCTTCCCTACTTGTAAACAGAGGAAAATATACACCTCCAGAATGTGATTCATGTAATGCATGTTAGAAAACTCTTAGAATATGCTGAATCCCGTTGTAAAAGCACACACTGAAATACTGTCTGGATAATCTCAGATGATTAGCTGAGATGATAAGTTCTCTCAGTTTTGGATATCTAAATTGAGGCAAATGAATCTGAATAATCTTGAGATCCTAGAATTTACAATATCATATGTTTCCTTTCATATTTTTAAAAGGTAAAAGTTGCTATTCCTTTCTGAAGATCGTATTCTGAAAGCAGACACATAGACCCATGTCAAAGTTATTTTCTATCCTTTGTAATGTATACGGGAACTAAAGATGTCCTAGGTGATCTGCATTTGTATTTATTTCTGAAAAGGTGGGCTCACAATGAAGGGATGCCACAACTAGGTTAAAGTGCCTCCAGGTTTGGTAAAACTTTGTAAATGGGAAAAGTGTAGAGAACTTATTAAAAGTTATCTTCCATCATATTGATGAGCACAGGATCCACTTTTATCTTTGCTGCTTGCTTGTAGTTAGAGTCTGTATGTATCTTCCTTGGGTTTTCCAGTCAGAAGGCCTGAACCATCCATGCCCTTTACCAACACACTGTAACACACACACACACACACACACACAGAGTTTTCTCCTGCTTTGCAGTGAGATCAAAAGGTGGAATCCTTAATCCTAAAATATGAAATTCTCCTCTGTTGTTTTCATTGATTCTTAGCCTTAAAAGGTTAGCACATTTAAAATAGTTAAAGCTGAGATTTCTCTTCAGTTTTCACCCAAACCAGTTCCAACTAAGTTCCAGAGGAAAGGTAGATCACTCAGTGAAAAGCATAAATCCTTGCTAGATTGTGAAGGCTAGATCAAGGTAAAGCTGTAGCTCTGGCTTTTCAAGACAAAGTGGGAATAGCTCCCTCTGGGCTTCCATAAGGTACAAGTATCAAACCTAATGTGGGGAGGAGGAAAAAGATGAAATTATTCATTTTAATTTCCTCTGTAGAAGAAAGCTATTGAAAGAGGGGTTCTCATACATGAGGAAGGTACACCATACCTCTAACTGATGTGCAGAAGTGCAGTCACTCCTTTGCATGCTTGGAAAGCCCTCTCTGCAGTAGCAGGAGTCCCTTACTGCAGGCCAGGCATTCACAGCATAAGTGAAAGACCTTAGTATATAGCCTGTAATACCATAGTCTTTACAATTAAGTATGGAGCATGGTAATCCATACAGTAGTTCTTCTCTGACTTTCCAGATGTTCTTCCAAATTGAAAATGCAAATAATCGTTCTCTGAATGTCTATAGTTATGATAATCTTTTCATCTAGTGGTGTGCGTATTTTTCTCGGTCAATTTAAGTCAAGAGTAAACAAACAATTCATGGGTTGGTGTCGTGGTTTAAGCTCTGCTGGAAGTTAGGCCCCATGCAGTCACTTCTCTCCCCTCACCCGCTCTAGTGAAAGAAAGAGAAAAAAGGCAGAGGTGTCAGGTTGAGACAACAATTTTTCTGGAAACAGCAATGAGATAAGAAAATGAAAACAGTAACAGCAACAACATTAGTAACAGCAGCATATAAAAGAGGATGATTACATGCAAAATCCCCACTAAGTCCGTGACATGACTGCGGCCAGCGCCACCCCACTGCTCCCTCCGTAATTTTTTTTCCTCAAGCCTAAGACAATGAAAAAAACAGTGGCAGACAAACCCTCTAGTTTGGATCAACTTTACCCCACTGCTCCTCTCACCACCCTCTCCCCTGGAAAAGGACAAAACTGGCTTTGGACCCCTCTGCACATTACATTTTTCCTTCACCCAAAGCCATGCCCTCTTCTTCTTAGAAGTGAGAATCCCTTATTTCTATCTGCCAGCAATGATGGGGGTATAGAATAATGACCTAGATAGGAAGACCCTGCTCCAGGCTCCACCCCTCAGGTCTTTGGCTGACACTAGGACAGTTGGCCGCTATCATTATCACTGTGCCACTGATGCAGTTTTTGGAGGTTACAGCATTCCAGAGAGCAGAAGTCGTTGCTCCATATTAAAGTAAACAAAGGAACTTCATCCTCAGGAGGGTGTTAATATCCAGGATGCACACAGAAATTCTGGGGCTGATCCAAAGAACTGGTGAAACTAAAAGTTATAGAAAACTCAGTGTGCCTGGCATGCATATTGGGAAAGTACCTCTGTCCTAGGTTAAATACTGAATAAAATATGAAGCTAGAGGCATTCAGTTTGAAAGAATCCATTTCATAGCCTTACAATATGTGGCAGCTTCGACTTTTTACTGTGCTGTTTTCAGACTTCTCTAACAGATGTTGTTGCACATTAGAAAAGTATTATAGTGTAAGTCCTCAGGTATTTCACTCTGTTGTGGCATGGGTTATATTCAGTCTTCAGAATGTTTGGCCCAGGAAGTTATTGGAAGTAGTCTAGATGTGCTGCTGCTGTCTGGGAACACTCATTTTTAGGTAAGATATTGAAAGATACAGACACTTTTAACATATGCTGGAAGCTAATCCTCAATAAATTGTTTTCACAAAAACCCAAAAGTTCACAGCTGCAAAAATAATCAGGTAGGAATATTTGGGGGTCAGGACTGGACATTTATGCAATTCTTTAGTCCTCTTTCAAGTGCACTGTTAACTGTGCTGCATAAATGATTTTTGTGACTTGGTAGGACCAAATTATATATAAAAATGTGTTTAAATAAAAAGATGTTATATATGCTTTTGTATGGGACATGGGGTGCTCCTGTTGCTGAATAGCTCCCAAGATGAGACATATATCACCATGTCCATAGAGTTGCTGAGCTCTCCCATTCAGACTATATTTATGTCTGCCCCAAATATGGCCTTGTGGAATGTTTTTTTTTGGGGGGGTTCAACTCCAGTTCAGATCCAGAGCACCCTTTCCAGTGCTAAGCTGGAACTTTGAAAAGGACATTCCATGAAGTACATATAATCATTTTTGTATTGCTGTTTTTCTCTTTGTATGAAGTCCTCTGTATCTCAGTTTCTCAAGCCATCTAAAACCTACCCAACACGGATTCTGAAGTATCAGTTTAGAAGTACGCTTTCCTAATTTCTTCTTACGCACTAACAGTTGATTCCTGGTGTTACTTAATTTTTCTTCTCCTGCAGCAGGTGTCATCTTACAAAAGTCTCTGCAGCAGTTAATGAAAAAGTGGAATATTCTGGGAGTTGTAGTCTTTCAAACAGAGCTTCACAAGGACATACCTGTATTGGAACACTACAGCTCCCTGAACTTCCTCGCGTCACTGCCTATGAAACGTCCTGCAACATGAGTAGTTTTAATGGGGGTGGTACTCACGGACTTCCAGCACTGCAAATCACACTGCACCTTACATCTGTGTGTGGGATCAGCTGGGAGCCAGAATGGACACCTATGAACCAGTGCATGTTTAGGGTCTGAAATTGCTAAAGAAGTCTGGTGTGAGGCAACATTGTTATGTGAAATATTTCACTTTAGAAAAATATTCAACCTAGTTCGTGTCTTTACCACAGGAGCCCAGCCACTTGGACACTCTCCAGACACGGAGAAATTTTGGTCATATTGTGTTGCACTTGATTGATTTTAGAATTTTCTCGGAACTAGATTACTTTCAGAGCTGGCCATTACTGTCACCTCTGGCTCGTGCCCTGGGAACAGTTTGTCTATCTGTGGTCCCTGAAGAAAGGCTCTGGGGCTACTGCTGCTCCTCCATGCCCAACTCTTCCGTTATTAAAAGCTTTCTAACATTCTCACACCTTAACTCCCCATGCCAGCTCATTCAGACAGACA
>WEIT01039003.1:9109-31567 GCA_013389985.1 Dryoscopus gambensis | reverse complement strand
TCTTTCGCTGGTGGTCACACGATCTCTGCCAAACGGCGGCTGGATGAAATTAGGCTGCGTGGTCCCAGCCTCAGTTGGGGAGAGAGTTTCAGCCGCGTGGCTGCTTGCTGCTCTGAGGTGGCTTTCTCCTGGCCAGCCTGGCCCCACTCCGCTGCACTGGGGGCCAACCCAGCGCAGAGTAGGAGCAGCTAAGATCTTGTCAAGCTGCGCTGCGGGGCTGGCCTGCATGGGGCCGTGGGGTGGCCCGGCCCCCACCGGGCCCAGCAGCCAGGCCCAGCCTGACCTGCCCGGCCGAGCAGGCCCCCGGTTACTTGTCCAAGGACCGGAAGCAAGAGAGAGATTCCCGGGCTTGGTCATCTTTTAAATGTGTCTTTTACAGAGGTGTTTCCAGCTTCTTAAGTGGCTTAATAGAGTTTTCAATATTCAAATTAGCCAAATGATTTTAGTTCTGTTAGGTCTTGGAGGAAGTTACAACAGCCCCTTGCAAAAAAAATCACTTCTGTGGCTGATGGAATTTTTTTCTTAACTAAAACTCCAAGCTGTGCTAATCCATGACACACCTCTTCCTATTCTCAGGCTTTTTTTAAAAAGGACAGCTGGAGATGACCACCTTGTTTCAGGTGACAGTGCACTTTGTAATGAAGTCATTACATTTTCAGGCTGATTTTCCCATTCTTGTTGGTTCTAAAATTTCATTTGATTACAATTTATCTTCTGAATAGTGCAGCCCCTTGGATGGCAGGGTTTTCAGTGAATTTCTAGAGTTGTTGCAGCTTTAATTTAGAACCTGGGAAGCTGTTTTAATAACTCAGAGTCTTCTACCGAGTATGCATTACACTGATCAGCAGCAAAGAGGTGACAAGGTTCTACCAGCTAATTAGTAGTTATTGCAAGGAATCACAGATACCAAATAAGCTCCCGGTAAAGTGAAATGTTTTAGATTATCATCACTGAGTTGTAAGGTAGGTGTGAGAGATAAAGGAATTAGGACACTTGACAACAAAGATTTCAAACACCATCCATTTCTGCTGCCCACCTGAGTCTCCTAAAGGAAAAGGTCTGGAATAGGTGCATAACTCCCTGTGGCTGTATGGGAATAAGTCACTTCAGTGAGATCTGTCCTTTGGGGAAGGAGCATAAGAATGTGAAAACTTGGAGAGACACACTGGAGCTGAATGGGATTTATATTGTCTTGGAGAAAAGCCATTCCGTCCCATGGATAATCACCTTTAGCCCTGCCTTAACAGGCATTCCTAACAGGCATTCTGTCACGTGGCTCCCAGTCTTGGGTATATCTCATCAGTAACCAGACATGAGACATCTTGTCTTGTGAAACACCACATATCACTAGATATGAGAAAACTCAAGCAAAATTAGTCCTTGAGCTATAAATATTATATAGCCCCCAAAAATATCACCTTCTCCATTACAAATGTGTGCTTTGTTCTTAAAAGTGGTTCATCCAATGACACATTGCAAGGGGGAAACAACAATTCTCCTCAGATCACCTGGAAACCCTAATGTCTTGAATCGTGCCAAGCTGTGGTGGTGCGTTGTGCAAGCCATAATGCCAGGTTATTTATTTCAGACAATATCTGATATCTCATTGCAACCAGCTGTTATGCAAGCAATGATAATCCCTTCAAATGTAATGGAGTTTCTGAATTTGGCGCCATGCATCTGCATTGCCACCTCACATGTGGTTCAAAACAAGATTGAAAAAAAATACAGAAATGAGCACCGTTGTAACTAAGAATACTAATCTAGGCGTCAATCTGTTTTAGCAAAGTACTACATTTTGAAGACTTGCTAAGGAGGTATCTTATTTAAAACATATTAAGCCAAATTTATATCCAGTCAGATGCAAATTAGGGCAAAAAAACCCAAAGAATCATGTACAGTTGAAGGGCATAAATATATAAAAAATTATTAGGGAAGTCAGTCATTGTTGTTTATGGACTGTTGTTGCTATACTGACTTGGTGTGATGTATATCTTCCATACTGCTTGTCTACTAAATCCCTTTTCTTGGTAACATTCATGTCATAAAGCTATGGAAGGGAATTTAGAAGCCTGTGCTCATGCTGTGCTCTTTATAAATGTCAGCTACCACAGTGTTTGACTTCAGCTGCATTTTTTTATATTTCAGCAATCATCAGGATCATGATGGTACAGTTTTGATGGGCATGTGGATATCCTCTACATCAAGCATCTGTATCTACATAGGAAACTTATTGCAGCCACTGGAAATGGAGGCTGAGTGATTTCTGTAGTAATTCAAATTGAGATTGATGTCAGGCTCCTTGGGCAAGCTGCCTACACAAGTACGGAAGAAAGAATAGGGAGAGCAAGAACAAACTCAGCCTAGGCACATTTCTGTATTCCACCCCAGGGACAGGGAGCACCCACCAATATACCTGGTGTGTCAGAAAACAGCAGATTTTAACCAGAAGTACATGTGGCTGCCTTCTCAGCCAAAAGGATGGGGGAACTGGATCACTGTTTTAAATGGAGCTTTAATTGAAAAACTAACAGTATTTGGCTAACTGGAGGGAATTTCTCCCTTCAGCCCTTATCTCCTCATGTTTTATACAAACTCAGCTATAAGCAGTCAATATTAAGGGTTAGACTTTGAAGTCCATTTTGCAATTAAAATGTACTTCACATTACATTTACATACAGCACCTGGCTGAAGAAACCAGCTAGGCAGTCTGTATAGCAGCAGCAACATCTACCTTTCCATATGTCATAAATCAGTTTTAAAATGTATCCAGTTTGAAGGTCATTGCTTGGCTTCATTGTAACACAGATGAGCAGGTGCCAGCTCACTATAAGGTGCTGGGTCTGAAAATGTAAAATTTCACACTTAATTCTCTTATCTTCTGTATTTCCTTTATAAAGGAAACATGCCTTATGAAATGATCTCTTCAGATCCTCTGTAGCCATTACAAACTCCTTTAAACAACTCTTACCAATATCTTAATCTCATCAAAAAGGAGAAATATAGGCCCAAAGTAATTCTCCAGAGACTGGACAACTTCTTTTTGAAGAGAAGCAGATTAAGGGGTTTCCAGCCACCTGACGCATCTGCATCACCAGGAGGGGGAAAAAAAAAGAAGCTTTGACTGTCTTTTCATGTAGAGGGAGGACATTTGCACAGTGTCCTCTCATATGTGCCATCATGTTCTGAAGTGAGGAATACTGCAGCTAATTTAGTGTCTCTGAGATGCTAATTAACATCCCTGGAAACATGAGAAATATATATTTTTCTTTTAATAATACAATGGCTTTGAGACTCAAAATAGTTAAGTATCACAACAGGAAGCACTGCAGAGCAAATGTCGCTGAAATATAGAATGATCAGGAAGAGACAAATTTTATGAAGGCAACAATAAACACTTAAAATACTGGGCAGCACAGTTATGCTCTCAATAAAGTAAATGAAGCTTAGAGAGCATCCCATCTTCTCTCTACCACTGCACTGGAGAAGGCAGAGAAAATTTCTCTCTCTCACCCAGTTCCCCAGTATGTCACTTCTCTGATTCTTTGCACACAGACATGGGGGTGGTGAACTGAAGGGTGAGTCACTGTAAGTTACATATGTCTATTGATTAGAGGAAAAATAAGAAGGAGAAGCACAAAGTGGAGGAGGTGCTTTCAGGAGACAAATACTTTTTCATCCTAGCCTCCTGTGGAAAAGCTCCATATTTTCTGAGGTCAAGCAACTGGTTTTGTATGCCATTCAAATTTGCCTGTCTGTGATGCTGGTAACAAGTGTGAATTTCAGCCCTCATTTCACTACTTGCCTAACACACAATCTCATTCATGGAAATCCACTGAACCTTACTGACAAGAAGTGTCAGACTCCAGTGCTGGAGGGCTGCCACACTGTTTGCTTTGCTGTGTGACTGTTGTTTCCTTCCTTTGAAAGTTTCTTTTGCCAAGCCAGCTGAAAAGCCAGGACAGTTGTTATTCTGTGCATGTGTTTATTTAGGCTGCCAAGTTAGCTGTTATGGGAGACTTTTTGCAGAAATGAGTGGGATTTGTCACAGTTCATTTAATTTCTGTGCGAGGTGTGGGGACCTTTCTGTGAAAGGTATGGGGACCCCGTGCAGGCAGCCCTGGGCTTCACTAACCCTTTTCAAACAAAAAGAGCAAGTGGAAAATTTGGAGAGGGAGTTTTGTACAAGTAGATAACGCTGCTGCAATGAGTGGGTGGTGGAGCTGCTCCCCCTTTCTTCAGCTGAGAGAGGATATTTTTATTGTTACTAGAACTGACTGAAGAACAGCTTCAGGCCTATCATTCAAGAAAGAGAGCTCTTACTTTCCAAAAATTTATTAATTTCTTGATTCAGAAATCTTGCAATAGGTGCTCACAGGTTTTCAGCATATTTAGATTCCAGCTGGAACTTTATCCTTTTCCTTTCTTGGTGGAGTTCACTTTGAAAGAGAAAATTGCTGTCCCCATACTCATGCATTAGTATAAGTCAAAGAGTATACTTTAGGCTGTACGGCTGTCCTTGTTTTCCTCTTTCACTTGTGCATTGATTCTTGTCATCTTAATTTCCTTGCTTTAAAAGCCTGGTCCTGGAAAGCAAAGAGAGGCACCACTAGGACAGACAAAGTCAGCAGCAGTCTTCTGTTTGGGGCAGAAGAGTGCAAGTTTCTTCTGACACTTTTTGCCTGTTCCAGAGCCTTGGAAAGCTCATAAAAGACTTCAAGACTTGGACCAACCATCTGACCCCCTTGCATTTGAGTGGCTTTACCCTGTGGTTCTATGAGGGTTCTCTCCACTGGAACATGGGCTGTGTGTTTTGGAGCTGGGCTTCCTGACCTGGTGACATGTCAAACCATAGCTGCCTTTAGCATCTCCAGCAACCTGTCTTTAGTGAACAGGCAAACAGAATGAACATCACTTGCACTCAAGTTTTAACACATTTAAGAGAAGGAGGCAGATGGGGGAAAAGGAGATAATTAAAACATCCACCTCTTCCAAAATGCTTTCAAGGAAAGCATTTTCTACTTTTCAATTGGATAGAAAAAAATCTAGGACCAATATATAAAATAATGACGGAAGGCAAACAGGGTTAGGGTAATGTGATTGGAGAAGACCCGGTGTCAACAGTGGTTTAGAGCATGTTATCAGTCATCTTCAAAGGAATGTAATTGGCATGAAACCACAGCACACCATGGCAAAGCCAGTCATTGCAATTGAAAAATCTGTGCTGGCTGAGAAGCAGAAAGCCGTGTCCAGAAACCTCTGTGATGACAGATTTTTGTCTGCTGATAGGCTGAAGGACAAAATCCTCTACTTGTCAGTGTCCTTGGGCAAAGCCATTCAAGCAGTCTAAGGCCCATTAAATATGGCATCTGCTAAATCACTGGCTGGTAGTAAGGGAAAGATCTTTTGGGAGGGATGTTAAAATAAGTAGTGCTGATGGAGAAATAATGTGATGAAGGCAACACAAAGGAAATGGTGTATTACAGACAACGTCAGGAGACCTGTTGAGACTTAAAATAGAGACTTTGAGCTCCACAACGCACATGTCACTAGGACTGGATGAACCCTCATACCCTTTTAAGAGCAGATGCTCTGTTCCCCTCCTTGTTTTTGTAGGGAAAGTCCTCTCAACCCACTGGAGTAGTGCAGTGTTCAGAAGCATTTTTGGTTGCAGGACAGGAGCAGGTTGATATCCCAGGGGCATATGATTTGAGGATGAGTGGCCTTTCTCTGATCCTTAATTGGACTGCTACCTTTTCCTCCTTAAGGGGCATAATAACAAAATGTCTCCCCTATTTGGGAGCTCCTTTTGAAAGAATATATAATATCTGAGGCTTACTTTCTTCTGTCAAATCACAATAAAATGGGGGAATGGGTGCAAAAGTTATTGCAGCAAGGACAGATAACATGCATATGAACATAAACAATGAATGTAATTGCTTAAGCCTCATTTCATAAGCAAACCAAGCTAAAAAAGATTTAATTATTATTACTTGGCCAAGAGATACATGAAGCAAAAGCTGCTGATGTTTTGATTTTCTGTCTGGGGATTTTTTTAAATTGTCAGTATGATTTATATAGGGCCTGGAATAGCTGTGCACTTTTCAGAACAGTGTTCAGACTAGTGCTGGGATACAAGAAGTAACAAGAGTGCACAACAATGAGGTGAAGAAACTGAAATTTGAGCTATCCCAAAAATTCCCCCCCAAAAATTTTCACATATAGAATCTTGCATGAAGAGTCTCACTGTTTTATAATGGTGATTTGGATTTGTTTTCTTTTTTTTTTCTTTTCTAAATATAAGCACACAAACCAAATTTTTTAGAAAGGGTTTTCCATGAGCTGGATATACAGATAATATTTTCTTTCACAAACATGGGCACACATTTTGCAGGAACAACTGACAGACCCTAGCAACTGCTTTGTGAACCTGGCATTACTGTAATTTTCACTGCCACAGAACAGGCTGTTTCACTATCGATCACCCAGTGGCCAGAGAGCACCTTTGTCTGGGACACAGCTGCTAGGTTTCCAGGCATGCACCCTGGACCAGCCTTGTAGCCATAATATTTTGTGTGCTGACAGCAGCCTGATGCCCTGGAAGGTCTTGGGGGAGCTGCAGGCTCTGGAGGATTCAGAGCTATTGCAGGCAGTTGTGTTGTTGATACAAAATTCTAATGCCTTAAAACCTTATCAAAAAATGAAGCACACAAAACTATGTATGGTAGGTCTGTAGACTTATTTCAGATTTTATCTGTTTCTGAAACAAGATATTGAAGAACTTGATCTTGATACTTACTGGTTAACTACAGGCAAAGCTATCCATGAACCTAAGGGTTAAGGAATAGTGCACCCCAAACAAAATTGAGATGCATGAGAGAAGCACAGCTGATACATTTTTTCTATCAGGAAAAACTATCAGTGAGCTGGCTTCTTCAATTCTACCTCCACCACAACTCTTCAATTTTAGAGAATTAATGGATCATCTGAGGAGATTTAGATCATGATTAGCATCTGGGACCAGAAATTGCAAAAGAAACTCCCAGGAGACTCGGAATTTACCCTATTGTGTGCTATAAGATACTGAGATTTACAGTCACTGCGGGAACCTGGAGAGAACAGTAAAAGAGCATGACTGCTCAGAAGCTTTAGCAAGAATGTTTTAGCCAAGCTAAAGTAAAGCTAAACAAAATACATTTCATGTGCCTGAAATAACACACTTGGATAAGAGATTAAGGCACTGAGATACACAGACACGTCACAGAAAGATCAGTGTAACCAATACACCCACCTCAGAAGGTGAGAAAGGGACATGAAGGATAGTTGGACTGGTATCAGAAGTATTAGCTAATTTCCATCAGCAGTGTCCTGATAGCGAATGAGGTACAAATACTGAGGTGAGGGGGAGGCAATAACCAGAGACACAACAGTCCTGAGATGTTTGGAAAGTAAATGACAAACCAAGACATTAATAAATGTACCCAGAGAAGTGGAAGGCCAAATTCAGTGAATGTAATTTGAATGTATTTACCAGTTCATCATAACACTGTTGCTGATGTTTAAATGAAAAATGCTCACTGCTTCCACTAATTTGTGTGTGACTATATATATACCAAAATCAAAATATATCCTGTTCATCTGAAAATTCATTCCATCAGATAATTTTTGATAAGCTGGTATTATGATCAGGGAGATTACATCTTAGCCATGACCTTTTCAGGAACTGGGGGTTTTTGTAAGCATGAGACAGAAAAAAAGTATTTTAACATTTGTCTTTGGTTGCCGAATCTTGCATGCTTTGCCAGTAAGGTATAAATGAGTCCTACAGAGCTAAAACTGGAAAACTAGCAAAATATTACAAAAAAATAGAAATATCTTTGTTGCTTTACTTTACAGAACTTTAAATCTTATTTTTTGTGGATTTTAGTGTATGTGCAAATGACTGTAAAGGCGTGTAATTGACAATAAATCTACATACAGAATGATAATAACTACATTAATAACCAGATAACACTAATATCTTTGTAAATAGACTGAAAACTCCCCTGATTAGAATAAATTAGCCATAAAGAACTGATTTTGATTTTCCAGTGTCAGTTCACATGTTAAGTTACACTGTGATGCAAAGCAGAGATATTAGTCCTTCATTAAAAAAATGTTTGTATAGGCTTTTTCATTTCAACAGCAACAACCCTATTCCACATATCATTTAAAAGCTCACGCTGCTTAATCTCAGTCTTAATGAAATTTTCTGTTTAGTTTTGAATTTATACAGTACTCGAGAAAAATTCTGTATTTTCAATTTGGAGTGTTCTGTTGTTTTACCTTTTGCTATTCATTCCTGATATATTCTGAGAAGATCTATGTAAAAGACATCATAATCTTGTATGGAAGTCTAATTCATAACCTGCTTCCATTAATTCTGTGTTGACTGAGAGTAGTATATTTCTGATGGCTTTTGTAAAGCCATGGGCTTTGCTGATGCAGCTTCTGTGAAGCCTGTAATGGCTTTCATGGCAATTCGGAAAAAAAAATTGTCAGTAGCTAAATTTTCATTTTCATGGATCTGAAAATGTGCAGTTCAGGCTAGTCACAAACTCTATGGACTATGTAAGCTAAATATCTAGCTACAATGATTTTTGTAATTGAAATTGGATGGAAAATTTCTATGTGTGGGACAGTGTGGATAGATTGTAGAGTGTTTCTAACCCAAGAAGTTGGACACTGATAAATAGATGGATTCCAACACTCCTGAGAATGCTTTAACTATTTCATTTTAAGAGCTACCTTCAAGTTGTGAATACAAATTTTTCTATCTATATATTATTATTATTATTATTGTTATTATTTTACAAAATCTTCCTATCCATCTTTAGAAATGCTGCTAATACCTATAACTCTTTTAACTGCACTCATACCTAGCATACTGATTATTGAGTAGCACTTGGAAAATAAGGATTAAGCATGTTTAACATAATCCTTAAATACTCTCAGACCCACAAGAGAAAAAAAGAGTTCTCAGTGTTAAAATCCCCTTCATATCCAGTGTTCATATAAAAAGATTAGATAGATTACTTGTCAATGAAGGGAAGAAACTTGTAATTAAATGATGTTCTCCCTATTCGTCGCCACCTTCATGGACTAAAAAACTTCACAGGTGTATTTTCTTTCATTTCCTGAGATATTTAAGGCTGTGTTGTTTACTTTACTTGAGCTCTGGGTCTTCACCAGAATCTCTACTTGTTCATTATATATTTTCAGATGAGCCAAAACACATTTTCTCAGCACTTCACCTAGCAAAGCAATGCATGAAGTAAACAATGTTATCTTTCCCATCAGGATAGTCTTAAAGGAAATCTTAGTAGTCCTACATGGAGGATACAGTTAATTACTGTAATTAAATGGGTAAAGACAGGATTATTTTATCTTGTAATATTCAGTACAGTTGAAGCTGATACTGAACATTTATAGGCAACTTTTAATCCCAAACACATATATTTGTGTTCAAGAACTTTGGTGGATTTTACTTCATTTAACTTGCACAGCTATTTTGCCCCTAATTTTGAGGTGGCCTACATAGTCAGCAAGAAAAAAAAAGATACTTTAAAGGCCTTTAGAGAATGGTATTCAGCTCTTGCTGGGGTGTTTGAAATCAGCTGACCAGAATCTTTTGATGGCACTGCTGTCCATCCCAGTCATAAGAAATTTAAGTACTTGCTATAGAAGGGCATTGTCACTAAGCATCTTCAGTAAAAGTGCTATTCTAAGTGAATAGAAAAGGAAGATTGTGTTCTGGCTATAGACAATGTCAGCAAAGAATTGAAGATTTGACAGATATTTCTTTAATAAACTGAGTTTCATGTTCTACTTTGAATATTTTATAGCTCTGATTTCTAAATTGTCCAAAGTAAGCCCTGATAGGTTTGGCTTTTAATTCTCATGCTAGGAGCTTTGACTTTCTCTGTTTTATCCAAATATTTTTCATCTGCTCTATTGTAATAATGCTGTCTTCCTCTTTTACATAAGGCTGAATTAAGAGCCAACTGCTATTGTGAGTGATTGACACCACACCTACATCTGCCTGAGCTGCTACTTCAATATGCAGTCACTCAGACTTTGCACATCTCAGCAAAAATTCTGGGAAGCTCCTCAAAATTTTCCCTCAGCATATCCAGCACAAAATTCATGTTTAAATGGACATGAGAAAATCTTGCACACAGCTTGAGGTTCTTCAATGGTCAGTTATAAACTAAAAAGAAGTGATTTTTTTCTCTTCTCACTTGAGCTCATGTAATGAGCCAAGCACAATATTTTAGCTGCTAAAATATTCATTTTGAACTGGTTTTTTTTCTGTTACAGAACTCAATGTACATATTTAGCAGTACAATAATGAGTCTGATCTCTCAGCAGTGGTACATAGTTCTTGAATTCTCAGCATCATTCAGTCGTCATAGGGCACGTGTAAAAGAATATAGATGAGATGATGAGATGAGATGAGATGAGATGAGATGAGATGAGATGAGATGAGATGAGATGAGATGAGATGAGATGAGATGATGAGACAAGGCTGCCATCTCTTTGAATCTCACCCTAAATCCTATGGAGCACAGCGAGTGCTCAGGTGAAGCCTCCTATCTCTATGCAGAGCTGGCCATGGTGTATAAGACCTAGGGCAGGACAAAGCAGCAGCACAGGATTCCAGCAGATTCTCAAGGGCCACTCTTTGCCATACATTTCTGCAAATTTCCTTTTACTGAGAATCACCATCTGCAGTCTTGCAGCCAATAAAAATGTGAGACTTGAAATACATTATCAGAAGTTTTCAGAACCACATTATGAATAAAGTCTATTCTTTGTCTGTAAAGACACATATTTGTGAATCAACACCAGTTCATTATCAAATAGCTATGTTAGCTATGAAAAATAAGTGCAGGGAGCTAGAAAATGAAATTCTGTCTCTTACTTGCGTATTTGTTTATAAGAAGAAAATTTTTAAATACATTGAGAATAGAACAAGTACATATTCCAGAATCATTCAGATCCAAAGAGAACTTGAGCTAGGAAAGCTGCTTTCTGGACTTTCATTCTTCCCTGCAAAGGGTTGGTATTGCAGAAAACTGAGGGTAAAATCTTCACATTGTTCCATTCATAAAAGAACGGGAGGTGGGGGCGAAGCATCCATTCCATAAAAAGCATAAAGAAGACTGCACATGGCTAAGCAAATTTTCTCTGTCCTCAGTACCCTGATCTGTGCAAGAATTCTAGCTTTAGAGCAGATACAATTTCTATGCAACAAGCTAGAAGTGAGATCAGCCCATTTACTGTTAATTATGTCAGGCATGGGTAAGAAATACGGCTAAATCAGAAGAATCTGAATATTTATCAGGTGTTCTAGTTACCAGTGAATTAATTTGTGAAAGAATCTGCTGGCCAGAACAATGCGAGCAATTGTTGCACATAAGGCTTCTGAAAATGCCTTCCAAATGAAACTGTTAACGAGCAGTAAAAAAAAGTATATAGATAAAAATCCATAGCAAAACATAAATACAGGCTATGAGACTGTTTTTTCAGTTTTATTTTTGGTGGGGTTTTTTTCAGAAAAGATTAAGGCATTTGCAAAACAATAGAAAAGTGGAATTATAGGGACAATATATGATAAAACCAACCATTTTCCAAAACCAAATCCCTCATGGTACCACTTGCAAATGAGTCAAAATGGAAATTGTTTGGTGACCATAAGGATAGAGCAAAAAGGTATGATAATGCAACAGGATTGCCTCAGTTTCTTAAGGTAATTTAAAACTACTCCACCTATCCTTTAGTATCTGAAAGTTGGAACAGGGAGTTTTTACTGCTAGGGCTGTGTGTGGCAAAATCTCAGCACCCCTATGTGAGATGCATCTGTTTGATTTTAAAAGATAGTGAGTAAACTGAATAGCCACATCTCAAAATGTCATCAAGGGGAAACCTCTCTCTTTTCAGTCCACTTATGTTCATTTCTCTCTGCCTTCTTTCCCTCCTCATTTTCACCTTTCTATTATTTTCTCTGTTTTCTCTGAGCCAAAATTTTAATTTGTCTGTGAGTAGCAAGAAAATTATTACTTTGTACAAAAGCTGGTTCACAGAAAATTCTTGTTTTGGGAACTATTTCTGGGACAGCAAGACTTTTCTTTTCCTTCTTTCTGTTTTGAAGGCCCAAAAGAAGGACTGATGCCACAAGCTCCTCCCAAAAGCTAAGCCACCATGTAATGTATCAGTAAATCGCACATCAGCGTTCTACTTCTATCGAATAGAGAATTAGTCCCAGGTAAGGGATAATTAGGCATTACTGTTAATGGTAGTGACTGGATCCTCTAGTTCTTCATCAGAGGGATATCACAGTTATATTAAAGCACATTTTTTGGTAGAAAAACTATCTTCAATGGGAGATGTATCCTTTAACTTCAGGGCAGTATTAGATCCATCAGTCTCCAGCCAGGGTGATGTTGGTTGATTTCTTTTTCGTGAACTAATGTACTGTTAATAAGGTGTCAATTACTGATGCAAGCAAACAGGGCAAAGAATAACATTTCTAATTGCTGTACTTATCACCTAAGTGCAATTATCTGCTACTGCTGAAATAAATCACTTCAGGATTAAAAGCTATCTTTACAGCTTTTTTACATTTATCTTTTTTCATTATTATTACCATAGCTTCTTTTTAAAGTACCTCATGATCTTTTCTTTTCTTTTCTTAAAAGTCACCTTCATTAGTGGACAGAGAGAACTCAATATGCATTAAATTATGAGTATTTTTCTCCATAGGTCTTAAGTAAACTATTAAGAGTCTCCATTCACTTTCCCTACTTCTGCTTCAGTGTACCCTGAAGGGCTCCTCCTGGGGAGACATAACGAATTGTCTGTATACCCTATTTTTTTATTTTGTTTTATTTTAAACTAATTGAACTGAAACTTTGCCCTTTCTGCCATCTCGATGTGCTTCATAAGTGCATGCTATCATAAAATCTAAGGTAATACCAATTTTAATAGGAGAACTTCCAGGATTCTCCTACTTTAAAAGCCTTCTGACAACAAACACCATACAGGAACAGATCACTGAGAAACCTCTTCCTCCAAACACCAAGAAGTTTGGATTAAAATTCAGTTTGCTTGCCAACAAAGAAGCAATTATAAAGACAGCTAACTAGAAAAAAAGCCCAGGCAGATTTTGTGGAAGCGTATGATTTGTCATTCACAACACGGTACCAGATAAAGGTGCATTTGTGGACTTCATTATCCTTTGCTGACCCAGGCTGTGCTGACAGAGGTCTCCCAATTAGTCTGAAAGAGAGTTAACAAGGTAGCATTCAAGGAGGCAAAATGTTTCTGGCTGTAAGGTGTAAAGGGCTGCTTATTCCTTGCCTCTAATTGGAACAGAGCATCCTCCCTCTCCTGACCACCTTCACCAGCAACAGCTGAAACTACCACACTCCCTCCATGCCCATGATGTAAACAACCACGTAGTGATGGCAGCCGCTCATCTTTCCGATCACATTTCCCCTGACTTTGAGTCTATATCTAACACCCATGGAAAAGTAAAAGATTCCCAGATTCCAGCTATGTCTTTCAAATACATACTCCTGTCACAAGCACCAGCTCTGGGCAGATACTTAACAGAACCAATTCTTTCTTTTGCGCTTCCTCCACCTTTTCAGCTTTGCTGCTGCGTTCCTTAACTCCTCATCGCATACTCTGAGCACACAAATTTTTGCAAGGCAAGGAAGGAGCCTAATTGCATTATTCCTTCTGGTATAAGCTGGGTCTACCTGTGTTATGTGTGAATGCAAAGTGTGGAGAACCAGCAGTAAAATAAATGTATTCACAGAGTGGGTAAAGTATGTTTGAAGAGATGAAAGACGTTATTTATTTTTTCTATGCCTCTCTGTCTTTTCGTGTCTTGAATACTTTTCTATGGATTTTTTTTTTACCTTTTCAAGTGGTTTGTGTCCTTTTTGAAATGACCTCTTTTCAGCTATCAGTCCAGCTCTACTCACTACCTAAAATAGACACATTATCATACAAAAGAAAGTGAAGCAAGATATCAGGCACTGATCTAAGATACCCAGACCAACTACAGCATTGGGGAAATCAAGGTTGGAGGCATTGTGCACCAACAGGCATCAATGGTCATATTATAAAAGTTGGAGATCTTTCCATCAGTGTTGATTCCTGTAGCAGATATGCTTCAGGGCCACTTGATACCAATTCTCATGGCTAACTTACAGTTGCAATGCCTCTTATCCAGCCTGGTGATATTTTTGGCCTTGACCATTTTTTCAGCACTTTGTTGCAGCCTTCTGCATGAATCTCCCTAGAAAATGAAGCAGTATGAACCTGAAGGCTTTACATGGATACTTTCTCCTGAGCTCTTAAAGAAATAATCAGATCTGTTCTTGATCTGGTTTCGCAAAAACATGTAGTACCATCTTACTAAAAGCCAAATGATCAGGGTGGTCTCTAAAAGTTGTTGATATGGTATATAAAAGCTGTATCACTGCCTACAAAACAACCTTTGGGCCAGAAAGTAGGTGAATTTAATCAAGTGAATTGATGGGAGGGAAAATGAAGTTGACACAGACTTTGGGTGAGAAGATCCTGAGCTTCAGGTTGCCAGAACTCAGATGGCTGTCACACAGAACACACACTTGGTTGTCTTTTTCCATGCTGTTACCCTTGCCATCTTGCTGGCACCTGCTGGAAAGCCTCCAGGACCTCCTGGAGGCTTGCCCCACTGCAGTATGAATATTTTTACATAACCTAAACCAACTTGGCAGTGTAACTGCACTTGACAGAAATTTGTTCAGTGTGAATGGCTAAAAGCCTCAAGGCCAAAAATTTAAGGTAATTTACTGCCATTTATCATGCTGGGAAAGTGAAAGGAAGCTGAACAACAGAGGTTGCATTTTCTTGTAGAAGTACTGAAGTCTCCAGTTCTGATATTTTCTAAAATGAAATATTTAAATAGCTAGAAACAATTAGGCTGTGTAAAAGAAATACTGATTATCACCAAAAGAAGAACCATCATGAACAGTCTATTCTGTAAGTTAAATGAATCCTAGGAGTGATATACTGTCCAAAGAGATGGGTTACTCCTCTATAAAAGTTATTATTCTTTTAAATAATTAAGAAGTGAAGTCAGTCACCTAGCACCAGAGCAGAACATAATAGTAGTTATTTAACAGGTTGAAACAATTCCCACTGACTCTCTAGCACTTCTCTCTTTTGATGTAAGCAACCAAATCATTGTAAGAGCAGATGTCAGCGACTGTGGACTAAAGAACTATTGAAATGTCATGATGGCCTCCTGAGGTAGTTGCTTATGATTTAATGATGATGAATAATACTGAAAGCAGGTACTTTGAAACTTAATCTGACCTTTCTTAGTCAAAAATACAGGAAAAGTCTTGAAGGATGAGAGTCTCATGAATTTGTTCCTGACTATGTGTTGTTCTTGTCAGGATAAACAGCTATGCCTTGGTTAATATGAGAGCAAGCTTTCAAGCATACTGACAGTGTAATGAATTTTTTTCATGGTGGGGTGGTCATGGGATGAAAAGAAAGTAAAAATAAATCAAGAAGATATTGAATTCAAGACTAACTGGCACAACACTTTCAATGGAATTTGGAGAAAAGATGTAAAAAGTTCATTTTGGATCACTTTAAAATAATGTATTAAGAAGTTAAATCTTTGTTACTTGCGACATATTTGAAACATTTTTACTTGCAATGATTATAGTGAAATTTATCTGAGAAAAGGGACTCCATCTACTTCCTGCAACAAAACCTGCAAATTGACACTCGGGGCCGCAAGTTCTGCAGAGGGAGCTGGTGCAATAGCACAAGGGTTTACTTTCTCCACATTAGGAAGCAAATCAGGAGATAGGATTAGGGCCCAGACCATATGGCAGCCCCTGTATGGTACTGACGCTGTGTGTGGGGAAGGGGTGGCTCTGGCACCACCGCTCGGTTTGAGGGCAGGGCAGCCACAGCACAGCAAGGGGGCCATCCAAGGCTTCTTCCTGAACTGCAGGGAGAAGATCTCAGTCTCCATGGATGAAGCAAGCATGAGAAGGCCCCTGCAGAAAAACATATGGCTTTCCATTAGAGGGAGACATTACTCAGTCAGAAATGGAATCATTTAGGTTGGGAAAGACCTCGAAGAACATCCAACCATTAACCTAGCTCTGCCAGGTCCACTCCTAAACCATGTCTTTTAAGTCCCAGATCTACATATCTTCACAACTACTAAATACCTTCAGGAATGGTGATTCAACCATTGCCCTGGGCAGCCTATTCCAGTGCTTGAAAATCTTTTTCATAAATACATTTTCCCTAATATTCAATCTACCACCAGCACCACCCCCGGTGCAACTTGAGGCCGTTTTCTCATTTTGTTTGTTACTTGGAAGAGGAACTAATGTGATCAGAGGGCTCAGTCAAATAGGAGCCAGACTCAAGAAGATTTCAGATCGTCCAGGGCTATGGCTTGGAGGCTCTGCAAAGCTTGACTTCTTTCACTGTATCGCTGCATCCTCTGACATAATCTGCCAGCCAAAGAAAATTAACTTTTAGGTCAATCTCACAGACTTGCACAGCAGAATTGGCAGTGAAATCTATTTGGCAGCAAGAGTTCTCACAGAGAACAATGTTTGTTACTCAGCTGGGTCCTTCACAGGTTATTTCTTTATTTACATTGATGGGAAATAGACAAATGTGACATTTTGAATTAACACATAGTGGTTTTTTAGTCATTTTTGTAGATTAGAACTAAGGGACTTGTGGGTACTTTTCTTGCTGTGTTAGTGAGAGGGATAAATGAGGCCATGCACACCTTACAGCAGTACCCCGGCAGGGCGGAGCCTTAAACAAGATTAAAAAGCCTCTCACAGGAGGAAAACATCAAGGAAATAGCACCATGACCAGAGAGGTTATTTTGCAATGCAAATATAAAAATACAGCCATTTTCAATGGGGGAAAAAAAATTACTGATGAAACAATTATATTAACCATCTTGTTGTTAGGCTTTTAATTTGCCTTGTAATCCACAGCTACTGTATTAATTAGGTGAATAAAAATTGATTGGATTATGCATTAGAGAACAATCTAATTTTAACTTGCATGGATGTGCTGTTGTTTTCTAGATGGTTTGTTATTATGATTTGGACTGGTTGAAGATTTGGTTTTGGACATGTACTGGAAAATGCCATTCTATAACAAAAGGAAAATTAACAATTGGCATAAGGATTAATTATGACCATTGAGTGATAAACTGATTAAGACTTTCAGAAGCTATTTCAGCAGTAGAGATCAGGTGATGCCTCATTAATTACCCTAGACTTCAGAAGAAATATGGTAGCATAATCACTTTAAAATTCCCATGCTAATTAAAATTTTGCTTTCTTTAGCACTGTGTTATGTTTCTTTCAGAAGTACAGTAGCACACTCCACATTAGAACTATTGCAACTTTTAAAACAATGTGTCCTTTTCAATTGTTCATATCTTAGACTGAGAGACTCCTCTTTGGGTTTTTTGCATTTTATTGGTTTACACAGATTCTTCAGAGCTTATGTAAAGCGGTATACTACTGTGTTTGGACCTCCAATCAGCACAGTCAACTGCACCTCTGAAGAGATCTGCTTCAGATAGAACCAATTATATTTCTTCCATTGTTAAAAAACAGTGATTATGAAAAATCACAGGTTTGCCTGTGTTATGTATTATGACTCTATTTTTGTGTGCCGTACAACTCTAACTGAATTATATCACTTAACTCACTGCAAAGCATCAGATCAGAAATTTAGGTGTACTCAAACAGCACTAAAACAGTAAACAGATAATATTTTGCAGAACTTTTTTTATTAAATGCAAAATATTCATATGTATATATATATATATTAATTTCTAGATGGCTATCCTAAGGAGGAAATGATTTACAGATGGAGGAAAAACTCAGTGGAAGCTGCTGACCAGAAATCTTGGAGACTCTATCAGTTTGACTTTATGGGTCTCAGAAATACTTCAGAAATTGTGAAAACCTCTGCAGGTAAGAATGATACAAATGGTAATGCTTTTTCTGGAAATCAAATTATTTAAAAATATTTGCCCCTATTTTGCTTTCATTCAAGTGTAAATTGATTTTAACATGTTTCAATGTTCATATTAGAACCTGTAAATTCAGACCTCAAAAATATCCAATTTATCTTGATTTTTGATAATCTCTACTCTTCTGGTGACTTCACAAACTGAGGAAAAAATCTTTGCTTGATATAGCTCTTTGTTATAGGCTTGAAGTTACTGTATGATTCTCATTCCTCATTTATTAGGCCACTCCTGCATTGAACCTGTCTTCATCATAAATTAAAGAGAAAGATTTTGAGCACAATGATAGATTAGTGAAATTAGACACTTTCTGTACCTAATCATTCTGCCAATGGTTTAGTATTTTTCTTAATATTTCAAAGGCACTCCTTCTCAGTTGATAAATGCCTTTCCTAGTGACCTTACCAATTAAGTACAATTAAAATCTAATAATGTCTATTCTGTTTCTTCAGAAATCTTGCTTTTTCTTATAATAACACAGTAATATAGAGGGGAAAAAAGATGTTTAAATAGAATACATTATTTGAACTGGATAAATTGTGGTCACGCCATTCCTAAACTTTATACATGACTGCAGTAAGCACCACAATTACCATTTGGTAAGTCTTCTCACAGCTGCTGAGGGAATCTGGTAGAAGCAGCCTTCTGCGTAACAGGTAGTGAATTTTTGAAAAAATCTGACTTTTTTTTTAAAGGTAGGCAAAGCTAAGGTATTTTTTTGAAAACACTGTGAATAACATTATTGATAAAAAAGTTCTAAATCTGTGACATTACTACTGTTCAGTCCTGGCCCACTCACTAACATCAGCAATGAATTCTTAGAACAGGATAGCAATTTTTGTAATGAAGAATCACTAAAGCTTTAGTGAATATTTTGAGCTAGTGGTTTAGCAGAGCAAAATGTTGCAAACAGCACGCATGTGAAAGTTCTCTTTTGTTATGGATACAAAGCCTTTCAATTTGCAAGTTTCTAAGGACTGCAAATTTCCCATAAATTGAATCAGGTACAAAATACCAAATCATTAAAGTATCTGTGTATGCAGTTTAACCCCAGCTGGCAGCTTAACTGCGTGCAGCCGCTCACTCACTTTCCCTGGCGGGATGGGGAGAGAATTGGAAGTGTAAAAGCAAGGAAACTCATGTGTTGAGATAAAGATAGTTTAATAGGGAAAGCAAAAGCTGTGCACTCAGGCAAAGCAAAATAAGGAATTAATTCACTGCTTCCCATGGGCAGGCAGGTATTCAACCTTCTCCAGGAAAACAGGGAGGTTAGATGATCATCAAGGTCCCCTTCCAATCCAAACCATTCTGTGTTTCCATGAAAAAGAATTACCAAGTCCTTATTAATGTAACGACAGTGGCTTGATAAACCAATCTATTAAACTCTTCCTGTGCCAAGACAAAAACATATTTATAGAGGTCTTATTTAAATAAGTGAATGGATAACGTGGAGCAAAGAAAAACCTATTTCCTATGTTCTTTTTAGTATGTGCCCAGTTCTTATTTAGATGAGTGAGTTGGCACATTTTTTGGATAATTGCTATTGCTGTTGCTGCTCACCCATGTTTGTGAGTGCAAAATCCAGAAGCAGTGTTGAACTCGAGTTACTGGAACCACGTGATATTTCTATTCTACTAGAGGCACCACAGTGACAGAAGGTTGTTGACAAACTGGAACTTATTCAAATACTGAAAAAAACCCCAAACCCCAAAAAAACCCTGTCAGGGGATTGTGGAAGCTAACTTGGAAGAAACAATGTAAAATGTATGTGTCAGATTGTCATGTGGTGTTATTAAGTTAGAAAAATGGGTTGTGCATTTCGCTAGATATCTAAGAAGGGTGTCAACAAACATATGGGATATGTGAAAAATAAACCCCTGAGTTTGCAGAAAATAGACTATATTTTGTTACTCTATAGTATAAGGTAATTTCAAAGGCCGGATTTACTGAATGTCAACAATATTTACTGTCAATATCAAACCCAGGGCCAGGATTTGAGAAGAAACAGGTACATTGGAAAACCTTGAGAATGCCCCATGCTATAGCATAAGGAATCCCAAAATAGAGGGAAGGCGGGAGGACACAGTGCACCTGGGACAGTGCAATATGTCTCTGACAAAATTTGAGGTAATTCTGTGACTACCTGCTGTGTCTAAATATATGTGAACAAATAGGATAAAGAGGCATCTGTACTCTGGTACGTGCCTATTTACTGAAGTAAAGCCCTAGCCAAGAAGTTTGAGAATAAGGGAACTCACAAAGCTGCTGTTTCCTGCTGTTTGGACAATCTGTGATAAAGACAGGTGGCAGCTGCTTCTTACAGGTGTTACATCTTCTTTACAGCCATGCCACGGAGGGCTGCAGGTAGTCAAAAAAGAGATGCCAGGTTCTGTCATGGAAGATCTGTGGCATTTTTACATTCAAGCTACCTGGAGAGGGAGACTGCCCCGAGGCTGCCCCTAGGACACTATGTGTGTAGGACACACCTTGAATTTATGCTGCTCCCCAGAGAGAGCAGTTCCCACACTACACCCTGGTCTGTCTGGGGCCCCTCTGAGCCATGTGGAAGCCCATAATGGCCCCAGCAGCCTCCAGCCCTTGGCAGACTCAGGACAGAAAGGAAGAACAGCATTGTTTGGAGTGCTGCACAGGGCATCATACAGACTAATAAGGTGGAGTTAGGGAAAGGGAAGCAGGCTGGATACCAACAGCAGCTTTCTGACAAAAAGGTACTTAACATCATCTCTTCCTCACAAGGGAAATTATGGAAACTACTATTGCAGAGGCTATTTAGAAGCAGACTAGGCATAGCATGAGAAAATCTTCTGCAGGGACCAGTCCTGCACTAACAAGAGATGGATTCCAAACCCTAACTTCCTTTTTGCTTCTGACTTACATCTTTCTCCTTGTTTATGACACTATTACTTCTCACCAAATTGCATCTATATAATGTGAGAGCTGCTGCAGTGCTACCTTCCTATGTCCAGCTTGGGGATCTCTTTTTAGCTCCTCTTCAGCGATGTTCTCGGTATAATGAAGACAGGTCACACTGACCACACGGCAACTTGCTGCTGCTCTTCTTCATTTGCATTAAGTCCTTTCTTAGTAGTCATTTTCATGACAGAATTATTAGATTTAAGACTCGTCAGTGTTCTGCTTTTTGATTTTTTTTCAGTCTTTCCAAACCTTTTTCAGACATTTAAATAACCTTTATGTTAATCTATGACAATTTCAGAGGTACATGAGCAAGAAGCCAGCTGTCGCAGAGTGTATTTCAGACATCTAAGCCAGATGAGAAATGTCATCTTTTGCACTGAACCAGCCGTGGCCTAAATTATTGATACAGTGGTGTACTTAGCTCTTTTTTTGCTATAATCTGGCAGCCAAAGTCTTCATTGCCACCTGGAAGAAGTGTATGTCTTTCTCCTGAGATTTTTTTTTTAATTTCATGCTAAAATGCAACCCCCCCAAGAACATTCCCCCCCCCCCAAAAAAAACCCAACCAGAACAAACAAACAAACAAACAAACAAACAAAACTTACTACAAATGGTGATTGCATGCAATAAACAGCAGAAATCACTGTGGTGGTGGTGGTATGGTTGTGAACCTTTACTTGAAACCCTGAGAAAGTTCTCACTCTCAGGTGATACCATATTAATTCACAAGTACTGAAAAATTCCCCTGTTGCCATCTGGCAATATACTCAGATACTATAGAAAGAGCAGTTCTCTTGCTACAATGTCAAATAAGGCTGACAAAGATAATTAAAGTAGACGGAGTACAAAGCCACCTGTGAAAAGAAAGGACAAACTGCATGTAAGGAAAAAAATGCGCAGATTTTAAAACTGCAAGTCAGCCAATGGAAAGGTGACCAGGACAACAGGAAAAAGAATGTCATCTTTAAAAGCACTCTGTGTGTGTTTGTAGTAAACTTCAGGTTCCTGAGTCCTATACATTCCAAATACACTTGTGGGGAGTGGCGGGGTGGGGCACAGGAGGGGAACAAAAACAAAGACCAAGAAAACCCACAACAGAATCATGAAGGACTTCACAATTAAAACTCATGGAGTGAGCTGAAGTGTTGCTTGCATTTTTCTGCTGACATCTCCCTCAGAAAGTCCATTCATTCTTTTTAAACCACTTCTTTTTTCACACTGTTAGATAAATACAAAGACATTGTAGCTATTGAATCTTATTTTCATTTACTTAAAAACTTCTTTGCATCATACAAGTATTGTTTGTGTTCTTCCTCAGATGCTTTTAGCCTGAGAAATTATTGCAGTTTAAAGGGCCTTTGCATAAATAAATTCAACATAAT
>WEIT01039002.1:8102-28198 GCA_013389985.1 Dryoscopus gambensis | reverse complement strand
TTTTTTCTATTCTGCCCTCTGGCTGTTCTTTCCACGCACCTGGTAGCTGCCATGTTTTAAAAGGTTCCTTCTTTAGCTCCATCAACCTATCTGCTGTGGGCACTTAGGAAACAAAAATCTGCTAGGAGAATTTCTGAAAATCTTCTGTAAGTTGTACTTGAATTTACAGTGCCTTTGGATTTGATCTATGAATTGAGTAAAACATTTTACGATGCAAATTAATCAAAAGCCTATGGTCCCTGACAATTCTGTGTGGCTACTATTTTATTCTGGGATTTATAACCATATAACAAGGAAGCCACTAAAACCAAACAGCTAGCAAAATGATCTGGTGCTCATGCTTTCTGAAAGAATTATACCACAAATGTAAAGAGATCAGAGGATATTTAATTATTTAGGTTTAGATTTCAGGTGGGACATATCCAAAGTAAAATGTGAAGGCAAGAATAAATTGTTTGCATCTATGAAAACAAAGACTTTAGAGTCAGGCATAACACATTTATTTACCATGCAGAGAGAGAATATTTGCTTCTAACTCATTTATAAAATTCTTCCCTTCAGTGATATGGAAGTAATTTTGTGGTCAGTGGGATCTGTTGGATGTCCTTTCCTAGTTTAAGTGTTAGATATTGTACGTGAGGCATACAGTCCTGTGTGTAATGTACTCCATCTGTTACAAGACTGAAAGGCACATTTGGTGCACGCGCCTGCCAAATGAACTGCTGTGAGCTGCCAAAAGTGTAAGATGTTAAAAGGGAGAGAAGGTTGAATTTCCTGATTGTCTAATGCCTGTGAATGTAGCAACTGGAAAATAATTTCTAGTGTGGCATACAGTGGAAGAATACAAAATTATTAATATTCCACTGTCTTTAGTGTTTCCAGTCATTTCCCTACCTTCCACCCTTGTCCACAGTTGTCTCTCGCAGCAGTGAGCGGAGGTTTACTGCCACTGGGCATTACTCAGTCTCTCCCTGAGGTGCACAATCAGGCATCCTGTTTTTCCCTTGGAATCTCCTTGCCTTCTGTTTCAAAAATATCACTTCTCTGCTAGAAGTCGTGGCTACCCAGCAGAGCTGGGATTTTTTAAGCTTAGGAACCAGACCAATGAGAAGATTCTGGGTGCATGATGCATCCAGTTAAAGCAGGGGAAACCTGAAACAGCTCCAAGCTTCCTACCCTGTTAAGGTAGAGAGTGTGCCCATAGTCACAGAAGAGTGCATCTCTGTGCTTTTCCTCCATTTCCTCTTGCCCTGTGCCAGGGTGGCTTGAAGTAGACAGGAGGACGTGGCACTTGGACAGCTGCAGGCTGCTGGTGCGTCGCCAAGATGTGTTCCCCCTGCTCAGCTCAGAGCCCTGTTCTTGCTGCTCCTCAGCTTTCCTCTGCAGAGGAGTTAGTCCTTGGTCAGTGGGGGAGTGAAGGAGAGAACAGAAGGATTTCGGGGCATGGCTTGGCCTCAGTTTCCTCTTGTGGCCTGTAGGGTGAAAAGATGCTCCTCTTCTCACACTAGCAACAAGGAGAAGTCTATGGAAGACTTTCAGCCTCTGAGTTGTGCTATCTGCATCAGCACTGTGCAGGACTAACATAATAATGCTCAAATTAAACCAAGGTTGACTGACCTAAAGCCCTGTGGTCCCCATGGTCTGTGGAAAAGAGGTCTAAATCTTGAGTGAAAACCTGTTTCTGTCTAGTGGTGGGGCCATGCACATAGTGAGTGTGTGTATGGTGCAAGGGACAGATCATTTGCAAATCTGAATATCTGATATTTAGAGTGCTTTGCTATTTGATTCCCTGAGGATCATGTTTGTGAACAGAGGACATATGGTGATGGATAATAGATGCAAAAGGACAAAACACACTGATGTCAGCAGAACAGCAGCAAGGAGTGAGTAGGTGTACAATGAAATCTGCAACAGCCAGATCTTCTCTCTTTCCTGCTCTCTCTGTGTCTTCCATGAATAAAAGATAAGTCTGTCAAGGCTACTGTCTAGACTGCATATTGGAGCAATTTCTGCTGAAACAATGAGACCACAAAACAGATTGCATTGAAACTTGAAGGTTTTAACAGGTTTTGAATTCTGGTTTGCCTTTTGAGAATGTTTGCTTCTGGGACATTCTGCTTGAATGGGTAGTTCTTGGATATGTTGAGGGTTGAGGTTTCCTTTTGCCTGTGCAAACACAGCTGAAAGCTCTGATGTAGACAGAACTATTGTGTGCGTTAATTTAATTGAGCAAACACAATCAGCTATAATGAAAGAAAAGTATTTCTGTGCTATACTGCAGATGGGTGTTGCACTTCTCAGGGATGGATTGTGATATTGACAGGATCTGCCCTAACACAGTTTAGTATTGTCTTTCTTTTCTGCTGCTTCTCATGGGGATTCATGTTGGTAAAAAAACCCCAACCAACATTACAAATCCAAGAAAAAGTAATGATGCTTAAAATATAATAACAAGGCAGAATTACATCTGACCCAGAACTCTTTCTAGATGGTCAGTGAGGTCACTTGTGAATAATGGTGGCAAAGCACAGGGAATGATATAGGTTAATAGACCAGAATTTTTTTGTGTGTGGTCCAGTACAAACTAAATTTCAGGTACCAGTTCTCTCCCTGAGTACTCAGTTTGCTGCGTGGCTGGTAACAGGTAGTTTTGCCTGGGTCTTACCTCTTGACTGCTTCTGGATGGAAGGCACATCATGGGAAAAGACTGCAGCTTTACAGCAGCTTCCTACTGCTTGGAATGCTGCACAGCAGCTGTTGAAACGTGGTATAATTGAAGGTCAGCAGTAATGCTGATCCACCTTGGGCAAAGGGCTAGAATGGCTCCAGGGCTGGCTGCCCCTCTCCAGCTCAAGTCCTGTGAGACACAGAGCATGAGTAATCCCAAGGATCCAGAGACAACAGTAGCTGTTTGAGGATTATAGGTACATCTTTTTGGTATCTAGTGATGAAACCAACTTTTATAGCCTAGCCAAGAAATGTGAGGCCATGGCGTTATTAGCTGCACAGATCTGTGCATGAGTGGGAGAAGCAGGATGACACATGCAGGTGTCTCACATAAGGACCTAACAGCAAAAATGACAGATAGAGCAAAGGAGGAATTTTTCCAGTTGATAAAACAGCGAACAGTGGCTGAAAGCATGATTATTTTCATAAAACCAGACAAAGTAAGAACTTGTCTAACCCCAAAATTTTATCCATGATATCCATGAAATGTAAACTCACAGGTGTAGTGTGAGAATTTGTCTAAATTTCATGTTGTACAAGTACTTTTCAGCTTAAGCACAAGGTATCAACTCAGTGATTCCATAGTCTCAGCTCTTAAAAGGTTTATTCAAGACTCCCAGGGGATTTAGCAGGAACTAACGCTCTGGTTATTAGGCTCCTGGACCCAGATGCCAAGCTTTGCACATTGAAATAACTGCAATTGCCTCAGCAACCATGTGGTGTGGGAGAGATCTTTCAGGATATACTGCCTGGGGACAAGAATTTTTAATACTGCAGTAAGCAATGGTGCAATATTCTGCAGCACATCACAAATAAAATAACCCCCAGACTTTGAAATGAAGTGGATTTCACTGTAAACTGGAAGAAATTAGTTATGTTTACCTACATAGTCAGTGACAGATGAGTTGAAGGTGGAAGAAAAAGGAGACTACTGTATAAATGGCAAGGCTTCCTGAGTTGCAACTGCCTGAAAACTGAACCTGTACACAGACTCCTTTGCAGCTGACTAGGATAAATAAATAGAGAGCTCATTTTTCTCAGTGCAGTTAATGTGCTGAGATGTAGAGGGGTGTAAATTTCTTGGGTTCAGAAGGCACTGAGAAAAATGGAAAGAGGAAAACCTTGGGAAGTTAAGAGTTAGGTGCCTCTGATTTCTAGAAGCACTTGTAGAAATTCTGAGGTTAATAAACAATCCATGATCATGGCCATTGCAGGAGAGTAGGGTGATGCGTGATGTAAGTACTGAGTAGTCTCAGAAGAGTTAATTCCAGAAAGAAAAAGAGACAAGTGACGGAAAGCTAGAGGCAGAAAGTGATTGCAAACCCTTTGATTAACACCTCTTTGTAAAGTCATCTCTGCGTAGAGATGGTAGCTGACCTTAAGCCTCTGGGAGCCACTGGCTGAGCTAGAAGGAGGCTCACCCGGTCAGCTCTGGCTGTTCAGTATAGTTGGCTTCCTGCAGCCCATCCCCTTTCCCCTAGGACGATGAGCTCATAGCAGATACTCTTCCACTTGGCTGTGTGCCACAGACTGAAGTGGATTTGGAATGTGATCTGTATTAGCAACAAGCTCGTGCTATACTGAGGCAGTTCTTGGTATATTGCTTTTGCTGTAATGCTTCTCAAATAATTATGATTTAATTGTGATACAGTCATTCAGGCTAACCTATGGCTACATTATCTCATGCCTTTTTGTGGGCAGATTTTACTCAGCCTGTTTGGCAACTGTCTCAGGAACAGGCTGTGTTACAATTCTTCCATTTGTCTGTGCACATTATATTCCTGTCTGATAGTGTAACATTACACATGGTTCTCAAAAGGTCACGCCGGCCTTTTTGCTCTGTACTGTCTGTATTTCTACCTGCTTCCATCTCAAGCAGCATTGAAGCATACACACCCCCCTTGCACCTAACCACATACTTCAGTGTACCCGAAACACGGAAACATTTGCTTCCCAGATGGTAAATAACTTCTCTCTTTGTAAGGGGTGTTGTACATACTGCATGCAAAATGCAGACCAGAAGAACAACTTAGATGTGATGGAGAGAGAGAAAAGTGCAAAATGATTTTTTGTGGGCTAGAAAAATTCTTTGCACATTATAGAAAGCTGCAGGAGTAATTGTCCTGGGGCCAGGATGTGGGCTGTCCTGATACTTGTGTGGCAAACACAAACGTGGTCATACTCCTGTTTTCACACTCAGACTGCAGCAAGGATTGTAGCAGCACATCAAAAAAAAAGCGTAAAATTTAAGTGTAGCAATTTGTGATAAGTAGTAATCACTGCTGGTTACCTTTGTAAGAAGAAGAAAGACAGATTTATTCAAGCCTGTGGTTACAGTTGTATAGGTACTCAAATACATCTACAGATGTTTGCTACCCACTAGGAAAGCTGTTGTTAAGAGTGGGATTGTTGAAATTAGGCTGCAAGAGGCATTTTGTGTAGAGATTGCTGCTGCCAACTTAGTGGAGTACATGCTGAGTGGTTCTTAAAATGCCTTTCAATCGATATTACAATTGTAATGCAGGCAAACATTTATAAGTCTATGTGAAATAAAATTCTGTAAGTCAACAAGAACAAATGAATAATGCAGGTGCAGATTAGAGACTTTGTTGAAGCAATAACCTCTGACAGTTTAGGTGGCTTCAGAAAAGCCACAAATGGCAAGGTAGAAACGGATGATTTTATATTGGCTGCAGTGGTAAGTGATGGAAGGAAATCTTCCTGTCCTTCCCCCACATTAATTTCCACCCTAGATTATATTTTGTTCCCTGCTATTCTTACTATTCAAATCATTATCCTCCAGCAAGGTCACCTGACACAGCTATGGATTTACTATGTGCAATAAGGTTCAAGGACAGGCAGTACGCGTCATAACAGCATCTCCTGCTCTAGTCCCAGTACAGTTGTGGGTTGCAAATCAGAAAAAAGTAGATGAGGAGGAGATGTACTGTCATTTGCTATGACCCAGCTTTTAGAAAACCTTGTTTAACAAAATTTCCTGGTACTGCATTAATTTTCTAGAACATTTTTTGCATATATGTTGCTTCCTTCGCCTCAAATGAAGTGTTTCCAGAGACATGACACTCTTTCCCTGAATTCAGCTAACACATAATGGGAGAAAAAAAAGATACAGTTTTATAAAAGCGTAGCAGAAACAGTCTTTGGGTTTTTTTTTTAAAAAACTTGTCTCAAGGCCTCAGGAGATCGATAGAAGAATATTGCTGTAAGGGTGACTTTTGTGAGTTTTTTTGTACTTTAACTAGAAAAGAGGCTTCTACCAGCCTCACTGAGTCAACTATTTTCACTTTGACTGAGAGGACAAATTTTCGGAAATCAGATAACATGTCAACACCTCATCCTAAGTCACTGTAATAGGCCCAGGGGTTTGCCTTGAGGTTCAGGAAAATGCAAGATTAATTTTCGGTGAATGCAGTAAGCCTGAATATTTGATCTTAGATGCGGCCACCAACTGCCGAGTGCATGCTTTCCTTCCTGTATTTGGGGTTTTTTTTGGTTTTTTTTTGGTTTGTTGGGTTTTTGTTTTGGTTTTTTGTTTGTTTGTTTTAATTTGTTAATTTATTCCTTTAGGATTCTCCAGCTCTCTCTCTGTATTCTTCCTGTCATCCTGGTTTTGGCATTTCTCAGGCTCGCTACTGAAAAAGGAATTTATAATGACAGAAAGAGTAGAAGAGGACTATCTACAATTAAACTTCACTTTTAATTGCTAATCAGCATTAGAAAAACCAGCAATATATTTTCAGATTGCAGTGGAACTGAATCTTATCATTTGTGTTTGTTTGTCATTGAGAAGTGCACAGAAGTGCCAAGCAATACTGCAACCTAAGTATACAAGACGGTAAATAAACCTAGAGCATGTCAGGAACATCCCTCAGGGCTTTACAAGCAAATTCAATCTACTCACCTCAGACACATCCAGCTGGAAGAAAAAAAAACATTGGAGGGAACAGGGAGAGTCTTCATAGTAGAAATGTTTTAATAATTGTTTGAGAAGCATAGAAAAAGATTTTTGACTTAGAAGAGAGAGATTGAGGAGAAAATGACTCATATGTGATGTACAGGAGAATGAAGAGATAGTTTGAAGTGAACTGAACAGGAAAAGAGAAACTTGATTCTCCAGCTACTTTTTCTTAGTCATCTTAATAGGCAGCTTGAAGCAGAAGAGGAAAGGCCAACACAGAAATGATGTTGTGTTAATTGCAGGGGTCTACGCCAAGGGGGGATGCCATTGTAGGTGACTTCTTGAAATGTGTGAAGATATGGAGAAGGAGGAAGAGAAGCCTGAATATAGAAGTGAGAATCAAGCAGCAAAACATGGAAGAGCAGAGATGGCAATAAGGTAGGAAAATGTGCCAAAGGCTGAGTAAGACAAATGGCCAGGAGTCAAGAAAAGCTTGCTTGGAATAAAGAGGAAGAACAGGAGAGCTGGTGGGAATAGTGAGAAAGGATAGTGAAAGAGAACAAGGAACTACAACAGACATGAGGTGAGGAGCAGGAAGATACAATAAAGAAGGCAAGAGACAGTGCAAGCCACTAGGAGGAAGAAGGAAGAGGCAAAGTTGTGCAAGTATGGTGGAACAATGGAGAAGTGATGCCAAACCAGCTCTGAATCACTTGGGGAAGAATCAGTAGTACTGAGAGTAACCACAGAAAACAGGAGGTCAGCTGTCTGCCAGAAGGAAGCCTGAGCATACAGCTCATGAGTGAGCCAGTGAGGTGCTGAGCCTCAGGTTCATGAGCAATTTAGAGTAGAGGAACACCTGGCTGGTGTGCCTGTGGCTGGCCCCGTGAGCCTGACAGCTGCCAGCCAAAAAGTGGGTTATTGGCAAGCCTCTCATCAATGCTTGTATGAACAAAGAATATGGCTGTGTGCAAATACTTTTAAGGATGTGGGCTAAACTGATCTGATTTTGTTGTTAGGAAAGGGTGATATGTGGGCTAGGAGTCTGGCCTGATGGATGCCGTGGGGAAAATCAAGGGAGGAGAATGTAGAACCATCTTTTCGGCTGTTTCCAAGTCCCTAGTGTTGGAAGTTCCTGGTGTGTGGGGTAGGCAGGTTGATAGCCGAACACTATTCTGCTATTCAAAATCTCTAGAAGGTATCAGTATCCAGTTATGATCTCTTTTACGCCTTTGCTCAGGTTTCTCTCAAGGTGAAAATGAAGAGCTTGAAGTGGATACCACATTTTCAGTTATCAAAAGTGGTTTAGTTTTCAGTAGCAGTGTGATGTGAGGAACTGACTCAGAAGATTTGACTGAGGCAGTGGTGATTTAGACACAGCCCCAACTTTAAACTAGCCTGCAAACTATGTCCACTTACTTATCAGCACATGGCCTCAAATCAGGGATTAATTTACCTTAATCAGATTATTTATAGAAGCTTTATTAGAAAGGGTGACTGAAAAATGCAAATATTAGGTTTGAAATGTCATAACATGAACCTAATATACTTCTGAATTATTCAGAGGGACAATGCAGTATTGGTAGATTATATTTAAATTATTAAAAACATAGTTTTCCACTTCACAAGCAAGACGGTTTTTACAGGAACCTTCACATTTAATGTGATCAGACTGAATGCATTTGTTAAGAACTCCAAACGGTTCACGGTAGTACAGTGTGTATTGGTAACAAACAAAAACAAAACATAGGTGTTATTCCACAATTTATCCAAGATATTCTAGCTCCTGGGCTTTAATTTTTTTAAGAAAAGGAGTAAGACAGTATTTTTGTGTGATCATCATTTTTGTGTGATTTTTTTTCCCAGTTAGTTAGTGGTTATTTCCTGAAGTGTATTACTTACACAGTACCACAAAAACACATGAGCATGCCAGCTCCTATGCTGGAGGATGTGTCATTTGACCAAAACAGATATAGGCATAACGTTTTGCATCTCAAAATCCACATTTCTGTCTGCCTACCTCTGCTAAGTTACTTGATTTACCACACACATTTTTAATGCTTGCATGACTGTAGTATCTGGCCAGCCTACAAGTGGATGATATTCTACATTTCTTTGTCATTTTGGACCCAAAATAGATCAGGCTCTGTAACTATAGTGATGATCAGTGTTGGACAACATGCCAGCATGATTACAGCATGCATACATGGATATTTCATACTGCTTTTCACAGCAAAAGCCAGTTCCAGCAGGAAATGTCCTACCCCCTTCCAGGCACTCATCCCAAGAGCCCTCAGAAGCAGTCTAGATTTGCCATCAGGATGGGCTGCAAGGGGATGTCATCTACTGGGTAGATTTTTCTGATACTGACCCTGAGTCCTAAACTGATGATGAAGGCAAAGCACAGGCTGGTGTCACAAAGTGCCCTGTCAGGCACCTTTGGGATGCTCCACTGCCATGACGTGCCAGGGCTTCCTTCACATGGCTTCCCTGTCACTGACCACTGAAGGACACCACATCCTCCTCAGCACAGCCCAGGACCTCACCGTGTTGGAATTTTGGCTTCAAACACAAGTGAAGGTCACCAGTGACAGAAAGCCTCACAGAATCTGGCAGCTACAGGGTGACCGGAATAAAACTGAATTTCATCACCTTCTCAGTGAGAAGTGTTTTTATGCTGTAAGATTCACCCTTAGTGCTTTTTCAGCTGCCTCCTTGGAAATGGTAGGTGAGAGATCAGTTAAGGCACTGGCCCTGAAAATATTTCATGATCCGAAATTCCCACTCATGTAATTTCTGTGAGGTTTTTTTCCAGTCAGATGTGTGTTGGCCCAGAGCCTGAGATGCCAGAGATTGTGCTTTCTTGAGGGCCAGGTTACATTTGAGAGAGGAATGCTGAGCAGCCTCTATGGCTTTCTCATTCTGGAGGGTGAGCAATGTCTGAGCAATGGCTCTCAGCCTCTAACATTAACAGTTGATATCCATGAATTAATTTGAAATTCTTGATTTGTGCCCATTCACTGTGCCTTTAACAGGATCAAACCCATTATGCCAAGTAGGATGGTGCATAAATAAATAACTAACTCATAGCAGCTGTGAAGTCAGTGCTTGCCAGAACTCTATATAGCAGTTCCCAGAGACCACTGGGAAGTTGTAGAGGAAAAACAGTTTTAAAATAACATTTTAAAGTACAATTTTTAATCAAACTAATAATTTACAGTGTAACTGCATCTGCGGACTTGTTTAAGTAGAATAAATGAGGAATAAATGGAATATTGACATCAAGCAAATATATAACGGGATTGATGAGAAATATACTCTTTTCCACATTATCCATCTTCTAAACACTAAGGATTTGGGAAGGTGATTCAGACATCATCCTGCTCCTTGAAATTTAATACAAATACATTTCCACCCCATTCCTGATTTATAACATGAAGGATTGTGAAACATGGGATCACGAGCCTTGCCAAAGCAAAAGAAACTATTGGCATATGAGTATTGTGGGCTTAATCTTTTGAAGAACTGAAAAGTATGCAATACTAAATGCATTAAATTCCCATTGCAATTACCAGTTTAGGGCCTTTTTTAAAATGCTTTTTGTTTAGCAGTTCCCATTGTGACACTACTGACTGGACATATGAGAACTTTGTGCTTGATATATACCTGTCTATTCTGAAAATCTGTCCTCAGTTATGGAAGCTAAGAAGTTTTGGAAGTCTCTCCATTTTCAGTTGTTAAACTCATCTCATAATTGAACATGGGATAATAAAAGAGACACAGATTTCCTTAAAAATATAGGTGAGTCCTGAGGAGACCACCAAGGTGGTCAGAGGGATGGAGCACCTCTCCTATGAGAAAAGGCCGTGAGAATTGGGATTGTTCAGCCTGGAGAAGAGAAGGCTTCAGCCTTCCAGTACCTGAGGAGAGCCTACAAGAAGGTTGGAGAGGGACTATTCATGAGGACATGTAATGACAGGACAAGTGGGAATGGCTTCAAACTGAAAGAGAGTAGGTTTAGATCAGACATTAGGAGGAAGCTCTGCTGTGAGGGACGTGAGGCGCTGGCACAGGCTGCTCAGGGGACCTGTGGCTGCCCCACCTCTGGAAGTGCTCAAGTGTGGGTTGGAAGGGGCCCTGAGCAAACTGGTCTAGTGGAAGGTGTTGCTGGCAGTGGCAGGGAGGTTGGAACTGGGAGATCTTTAAGGTCCTTTTAAACCCAAACCATTCTATGAATCTATGATCCCTCCACCCAGTCCCAGACCCTCATACCTGTTGTGTGAGGTACCAAACCTATTTGCTACCTGCCAGTCTTCAGGAGGAGCAGAAGCCCTCTTTCTTGAGTGGGCAGTGACCAGCTTCCAGTCTTCATATTCAACAGACTTTTGACTCACTGCTGGAAATGGCACAGAGTCCACCTGCACCTCTGCTACCACGGTGGGATGAGACTCCTGAGCCTCCAGGGTCTCTGAGAAGATCCCACCAGTGTCTCCCTCATTCTTCTCAGTGCTGCACAGCCTGCTCGTGTTCTCACATGGAAAACTGATGAGAGGCAATTTGATTTTAAACAACAACATTTGATTTATTTGATGTTATTGAACATGGTTGTAAAAAAGAAGATAATTTCATTTCCAAAAGTGACTGGTGAGTCTGAGTTGCAGATTCAAACCTTGTGTTCCCCACTCTTGATAATTTTAAAGAGAGTTTTTTAGAGATTGAAGTCTTCTTAACGCATCTAAACTTGATACACAAAACATGTAGTCAAATTTGAAAATCTCTACCCATTAATTGGGCAAGCAATATGCACAATGCTCATGGAATTGCAAAATATTAAAACAATCTGGGCCAATTTTCTTAAGGAGGAAACCAATTCTAAATTGTATTAATAATATCAAATAATTTTACGATCCAGATATATGTGATTTTGATGTAGGAATGTTATTGTGATATTCTGAAACCAAGAAAGGGATTTGTTTTGCAAAGAGACAGGTCTCACAATATATAAAGTGAGTGACTAAGTAGGGGTCCTAGGCTGGTATGTAAAGCTACTGGAGTTCTTAGAAAGGACTAATAGCAGGTAAATGATCTCGTGTTTTCTGCTTTTCTTGGTAGCATAAAAATTAATTGAATACAAAAAATATTTTGATCCATAGGATTAAATTATCCTGTGAGTTATAATCCTGCATTTCCTGATTATAATTGTACAGCTCCTCAGAGTAGCTGATGCGATGGCGAACAGAGCTGACCTTTCATTTCTGATTTAAAGTCCCAATTTTAGGATGAGTGGAAGATCTGTGTCTGAATTAATTATTATATTAGTAATAAGATAAACTATAGATTTACTTTTCATTAGCACTACAGAACATTAGTTATTAAGTACACTCCGTTATGGGTGGTAGTCATTCCTTAGTGACTAATTACAGGAGTGATTTGTGTGATATTTGAAATGCTGATCTCACTGTTCATCATTGCCATGAAATGTGGGTAATTTCATGTACAGCCTATATGATGGTATTGAATGCTGTGTGATGTAAACATGTCACAGCTTGATATTTTCTGATCCTCTTTATGACAGTGTCTTTGAAATATTTCTTTGTAAGTTATTACTGTCACTGATTATCAGTGAATATTCTTCAACTCTTGTTTTTAGTTCAGTAATTTATATGTGTAATTTGTTTGTGGACCTGAGGGAAGGCAACAATTTTCCATAAAAAGATGTAATGACTGATGGAAATTTGGGAGACAGGGAGTAAGAATCCAGTTGGTGCATAGTTGTAGTAGCCAGTGTACACATCAGAAAACCAAGTTCTCATTGTTGGAGATCCAGATCTGTGGTTTTTTCCAGAACTTAATTTTGGAAGAAAAAACTTCTGGCCAGACCTCATGGTGCTAGTGCACTTTTAATCCTTTCTGGAGCCAAAAAAAATATTTAGTGTATCATAAAAGGGTGTTGTAAAGTACTAATTTTAGGGGCTGTGTATCTTAATCTTGGCAAGTGACATCAAAGTATGCCAGTAGACACCTAGTGAGTGCTGCTGTTAGATACACACACTGTTATCAGCTTTCTCTTGGCTGGTCACAGTTTTGCACAAGCTGTTGGGGTGTGTTGGGTGTGATTTGTGGATGCCTGCTAAACTCAGCACCTCGGAACTGAGGTGGGGAGCATCCTTGGGCCTTCATGGACCTCACTGGTAGTGAATTCAGCAGAGGCTTTTCTAAGTCACTTCTGCACAGATGCTGAGCTGGACAAGAAGCTCCCATTAAACTGCCTGCCTCAGACTTGAGGTGTCTCCAAGATTTACTCAGCAGTGTGGTTAGACAGAGGTCACAAGGCTTGAATGTTTTGACTGAAGTCCTGCTGATGATTTATTTCAGAGGTCTAAATCCTTTCATGGATCTGAGTCATAAGCTTGGATCTGTAACATGAAAGCTGAGAGCAGACTGCTGCATCTTTAGGGGGGACAAGGGTCTGGGCTGACACTCACTGTCAGATTCATGGCTTGTCAGTCTCTGATGGGAAGGGTTAAATATCAGCTTTGTGATAACTCCCGGTTCTGTGGACTCAATGCTGCATAGGTCTGGAGCAGATCCTCCTTTCTCCTCCTCCCCACCCAGGAAGATGAATTTCACCCACAGGGATTGGGAGCTCATCGGGAAACAGCAGTGGCATTACTCATTTTCTGATGTGAGCTAAGACCAACATCTCGCCTGTGTTACATGAGGAAAGAAGGCTATTTCTAGTGAATCAGAGAATGAATTAAATGCCATGGGAATAAATAAAGTAAGTAATCATGTAAAGGAAGGCAAACATTTTATACCTTTAAGACAACAAATACAGAGAAATTAGTGAGGGACTTGTCATCCACACTGTTCTGCTGCTCTTTTTTTTTTTTGTTGTTGTTAGTTTAAGCAGCAACGTTTACTCACAAGTTTATAGCAAATGAATACATGGTATTCATGAGTTATTGATCTTAGTGTGGTATTGAGAATGAAAATATAATTCTTATCAACACCAATCTTCAAGTAAGAATAGGCACTAGCCAAGCTAGATGGCTTCAGTTTTCTTTGAGCAAGTAATAACAGGAAAAATGATAATGCAGAACCTAATTAAGCAAATATGAGAAAAGATGTACAAGAATAAACACACATCATAAACATCTGCTATTTTGTAATTGCTATATAACACCAAACACCTAGCCAGAGGGCTGAAGATCAGACTACAACCTGTGTCTCATTTTGTGAAAAACATGTGATAGAATGAAATAGGAGAGAGAGTTCTTGTACACAAATTTTGCCCAGTCTGTATAACACAGGATGTTTGCAAGACCCTTAGAGTGGTCAGAAAGACAAGGCTTCATTATTCATCTCTTACGCCAGTGGCATATGGAATTATGGCATCTGGAGTATTCTGCCTGTGGTGATGCCTGAGAGCACAACCCAGCAGATTCCTGTCATCTTTATGGTGGTCTGCAAGACCCACCCTTTGTGTAGTTCATGGCCCTGAGCTAGTGGGCTTTGAGTGGAAAGAGCCAAAGTGAAAGAAAAGGTGAAACTTTCCACACCTTGGTCTTCCTTTCTTGGTGGAATTGCTGTAACACGGAACTTGGATTCTATGGCTTTATCTACGTCATGCTTTGTGTGTGGTGCCAGAAAAAACTGTGAACAGAATTATGATTGACTTCTCTTCCTAATCCTTGCCACCGCTGCACTGACTACCCACAGGTAGGCCACAGGAAGCCTGTCAGCTCTAAGGTGCATATTAAGATGTCCAGAAACCAGGTTTTGGACATACCTGGGCATGTGGTGTGTTTCATAAAGTGGCCTCTGGCTGTACCTTCTGTCTGCATGAATTGTGCATTTGGTCTTGAACCTTGCCTTGGGGCACCTCTTACATATGCAGCGTACATATAACTTTTGTGCTTGTGGATGGAATGTAAGGGCTATTGCCACAGAGCAGCAGATAAAAATGTATAAATAAATAATCACATGTATAAATATTTTCATTTGAGACTAGCATATTCTTCATGAAGGATACTTAAAATCCTGTACCATTTTTTTTCTGTCCCATTAGTAATACAGTAGGTGAAATCTGAATGTAATAAGAAAAGCCCACATGATTTTTTTTTGCTTAAGATGATCTACAGATCTTTTGTGATATGAAAAGACACTATTTTTACTTTCTTTTTGGTTTTTTTTCCCTTTTTGTTATAGTATTCTTAAATGACTTTATCTTGGCCCAGGATCAGTGTTTTTAGGACATGCAGAATTACATATTTATGGAACTTAAGTACTAAAGATGTACAATTTGTTCTTTAAAATTTGGCTCCCCTTGTAGTCTTCACTTATAAACCCAGATAAATAAAAGAACACATGCCTGGCTGAAATGCACAATCCTTGCAGTTCTGAGTAATTGCTTCCTCATTGCAAGTCCTCCTTCAACACTCCTTGTTCTGGTTTTGCTTCAAGACTGTGAAGACATTTTTGCCTGCTTTCATATTTGGCAGAAGATTGAAGACGATTGCTAGATAAACTTGGTCACCACTCCAGGGGCCTATAAGACCAATAGCTACCCAGCCTTCTGCATGATGCCAAGACAAGAACTTGGCCACAATAAATCGTGTTCCTGTTAAGCCAAACTTTTATTTGGAACATTTTTCGTAAGTCAGTGAAAAAAAAGGTTTTTTTGCATTTTAAATAACAGACTCAAAGTACCCTGGCCAAGAATCCAGGGAGTAAATTGTTTAAGGCCAAATGTCAGGCTCGTGCAGGTAGGCTAGCGTGCTTACCAGAGGAGGAAAATGCTGAAGCAGCAGTTACAAGCATTGCCAGCACGGGGGTATGCCAGCACTTGCACTATTTTTGGAAGCAGATATATGGCATCTATCAAACTTTTCCAAGAGATGTGAATCAGTCTTGCTAACTATCAGAGAACATGGTCAATTGCTTTCTTGTAGTTTTGATTTATTAACTTCTACTCTGAAGCTTAAAAATCTGAACAAGCAGCATGTTCAGGTTGCCTCTGTATTTTCCATGCAGTAATTAACACATATCCCACTTGCATTTGAATATGCTCGTTCTAAAGTACTACCTTCAAAAGGTAATCCTCTGGCCATGCCAAAAGAATTTTGCCTGGATGACAACTTCAGAAATGCACACAGGCTATCCAGTTTTATTTGAAAAGTGATTTTTAAAGCATAGAAGTCTAAGGAATTTAGCAAGAAAAGGTTGAACTTCAGCCTATGTTTGTTTACATAAGGAGTGCTTTCCTGGAATGTAGACATGTAGATGTTGTATATTAGCACTAGAGCTATAAAGGCTAAGATTTGCAGGCTACATATACAGCAAAGCCACCCTGGCCTCCCACTCACCTGCCCCCAGGGGAAACAAGGTATTATTCAGAAAAAATGTTGTTTCTCCAGTAAGACCTTTTGTCAGTACAGCTGTGTTGGGTAGGGCTTCATCTTCTTACCTTCACAGTCTTCCCAAAGAAATTCTTTGTAGTGTAAACGTAGATGAGTGTTATTTGGAGATTGGAGTTTTATTTGTAATATCTGCACTTGGAAGTGTGTCATTGACTTGTGTCAGACCTGACTGTGTTGAGGAAACTTTGCTGTCTGAGCATGCAGGGGCTGCTCTGTGAGCCACACTGGCACCACCCGCTTGGCACCGAAGCCCCCCTGCAGCGGCGGACCCAGGGAGGTGACGGATTCCCCGCTCGGCTCCCTGCACACCCCACACTCACACAGTCAGACCAGTATCCTTACTGGCTCAACTTCAGGTTTCCCACGGCAGAGCGTCAGACCCCTGGGTTCTTATAATAATGTAATCATTGGGCAACAGTAGAATAACAGTTTGAGCTGGTGCCAAGGAGGAGGAGGGACCCCCAACAAAGGGCCCCCACGGCTTTTATAGTCTGACATGGGGACGTTGAGGGTCTCCCTGCTGAGTCCTCGGCTCCTGCAGTGTCCCTCAACCTGGCTGTGCCAGAGGTTCCTGTGCACTTGTTATGCGAAAGATTGGCAGTTCATGGACGCTTGCCTTGGCTCTTCCACCCAGACCCCAATCTGCACAGTGAGCTACCCGCACTAAATATATTCATCAACATCTGAGACATTCTTCCTCCTAGCTCCCTAGCAAATACTCATCCCTGAGTATGACCTTTTGGCTCAAATTGCCTGCCGAAATGTTTCATTCAAACTGATTCCTCTCTTTAGCCTCTTCATCTAGTCAATTACAAATTTTCTGGAATATTCCTGCCACAGATAATGGCAGTGAAGAGAAATTGCCTAAAATATTTTATTAATGTAATCTGACTCATAATTTGCTTGATATTGCACTGGTTGCTATACAATTGCTGACTAGAATGAATTCTTGGCTGCTTCTAATAGTCTGTCTCATTGCTTACTAGCCATTGCACTTACTTGAACTTTGCCTGAGTGCTGAGGTTGGCACCATGGCATGGAAATCCAGGGTGGGAAATTAAATAAAACCCTTTGGTAAACCTCTGAAGAGTGGTAGGAGTGAGAAGTTTCTGTTGAGCACATCATATGCAAGGCTCTTTTTCAGGTAGTGACCCAGCCCAAATTGTTGTGTCAAGCCGAAGTTGCCCATGCAGCCTTTTAGGAGACTCCTCAACAAAACTTTGGTAAACATCGGCTTTCCTTGGGAAGTTCTGGAAGCAGTTTGTGAGTCTAGGAATTGTTCCAATGTGGCCTTTTAAAGGTGAGGAGGAGGATGACAAGGATAGATGAAGAGCTCTGCACCAATTTGTTCAGCAGTACAGAGGTAATGAGTACTGGGTTTGTCTAAGGAAGACAGGAGCTCAGACCTTTCGTTGCTTTGATTCTGATTGCTAGCAGTGTTTCATTTCTCCTGAGGAACGTATTTGTGTTCACTCACTTGCAGACTCACAGCACAGGCCCAGCATGGCTGTGCTGGTAGAGTAGGCCCTGGTCAAAATGGCACTTTGACCTCCCACTTTTTTGTTCAGTTGAATGACATCCTGGGTATACGTGCTGGTAGCACATGCCAGTCAACTTGCTGAGCAGATGTGTGGAGCCCATTTTGGGTGGATGTGGCAAAATCAGCTGTCTTATTCAGGTTCTCCTGGCCTGAATTACGAGCTCTGCAATGTTGAGCTGGTCTGCAATGCAAAAAAATTTTGTTTTGCCTAATCTGCTAAAAAAAACATGTAAACAGGCTTTCATCAGGAGAGAGGCTGGGACTGGAGGGAAGTTTATCTACAGTTTCACTTGCTGTGCTTCCTGGTTGGTAACCTTTTGGTAAAGCCAGGTATTAAAATATAAAATGATGTAGAAAAGTGAGTTTAAAAAAGGTTGGAGAATACTTGTGTAGAAAATGTTAAGTTCATTTAAAAAAAAAATCGGTTTTGGCAGGTTCTCGGGAGATCATCTAGTCCAATCCCATACCCAAACTGGACCAAGTTACTCAGGGCCTAGTCTGGCTGAGGACAAGACATCTCCAAGGATGGAACATCTTCTTGGGGCACCTGTGCTGGTGCTTAACATCTCCCACAGAGAACATTTTCACCTGAAAACTAGTCACAATTGCTTTTGCTGCAAGCTAGCTGGGACTGTTGGCTTTGTCCTCACTGTGCATCAGAGAGAAGAGCCTGTCTTCATACTTCCTATAGTCCTTTCTATTTTAGTGATGAATATTCTCTGTACATGGCTACTCTAGTTTAGTCTAGTTGTTCCCAGGATGCAGGTTAGGAGTTAGGCATCTCCAACAGCACAACTGCCCACTGTGGCTGTGGTTTTTATTCAGCTTTTGCAACTGAATGGATGACAAAATCAGAGCTCAGTAGAATTCAACTTAGCTTGTGCTGTCCCCAGCTCATACATAGGCTGATCTTAATTCAGCCTGCGACTCTGATGATATATATTTTAATATTTCTATAAGGCAAATAGAGTTTCTTTGCTCCAGTAGTGAGGTGACCTATTTGAAGTGACTGAATTATTATTTTAAGCTAATACTACACAGTAAAAAATGATTGTGTGCTTTTTTGCTATTTCCAGCTCCATTCTCCATGCTGGTGTAGCTCAGTAAGATCTCCATATCTGGGCAGGAATGGGGCAGACCTAGGAACTGTCTGTTCTGTTCAGCATTTTCTGTGCAAAACGTACAGGAAGCCAAGGCAGTCTGTCTGCAAGGCTTCTTATTACATATTATTTTGTGTGGTTTCCCTATGGAAAATATATGGCTGGAAGGAATGTCTTGTGTTGAACCACTAGAATGTGAAGAATTTGTGAATCTAGTTTTCTTACACAGCTCTGTACTCACTCTTCAAAAGAAAAGCCACAGAAAGGAAAGGCTCTTTGTCATATCCTGGGGTTATTATCTCCTTTATTTGCTATTTACTGCGGGAGGTTGTGATAGCCTTATGCTATTCTAAAGGTTATTTTAGTCTGGCAGAAAGACGGAAGAAGAGGGGGAAAAAACAGGCAGGAGAGGAAGGGAGTGAGTGGTCATACCAAGGGGAATTTACTGCTAGATTCTAGTAGAAAGAAACAAAGAGAGCAAATCAAAGGATGACATAGTTTCATCCTGTTTAATGGTGTGGGTTTTGTTAGCAGTGTAACCATCCCACAGAAGCCTCCAGCAGTGAGAGGTAAATAGTGATGCTGGGAAGAAATTTCGATGTACATAAGTCACTTTGCTCTTTTGCATGTGGTAGTTCCTAATGGTATTCCTGTCAGACTACAGTGATCTCCAGTACCTGCTGCTTTTATTGGGGTTATAAGACTGTATCTCAACATTGTCGTATTTTCTAATATTCTACGAGTTTTCAGTAATTTTTCATGAGAAAGGAATTGCTGTAGAGTCTGAATATCAAAATGAAAGCTTCCATGTAAATGGATTCTATTTTACAAATATTTTTTTTAATTTGTAAAATCATGAGATGCATCTCAGAAAAGATGACATATTCGTTCTTCAATAATATAATACTGTACATGGAGGTTACAAAGGATTGAAGGGAAAACCACTGAAGTAATTAATCTCCCAATTAAATTAGTTTTATGATTTTGAAATGAACATTTTGACTTGGTTTACACTCTGAATTCTTCTGCAAAGCCTTAATTATTTGCCCCAGGAAACTAAAAATATCTGACAAGAGCATGACTGACATTTACAAACAATAAATAATATGGTTTCAAAATACAGTCTCCAAGGAAAGTACATACTTGAATTAGTAGGATATTAAAATTCTTTCCCAGTGGTTCTGTGCTTTGGCAAGATATTTTCATGGACGCTGGGAACTGGCAATTACAGATGGACTGAAACAGTCAAAGAGGGAACATCTGAAGTGATTTTTTTACACATTGCTGTAAGTCACTCTTCTTTAAATCAGTAAGATCCAAAAGATCATTGTAACAGATGTCAGTCTCTGAGGGTAAACATTTCAGAATGGAAATCTCTTTGTGTGTCT
>WEIT01038999.1:7242-23243 GCA_013389985.1 Dryoscopus gambensis | reverse complement strand
GGTGGTTTGAGGAAGTATCTGTGCCACCAGGGCTCACAGTCTGCAAAAAAATAAGTCATGGGGTGCAAGCATGAGTCTAAACTGCTGCACTCCAGGAAAGCACAGCAGGGATAACAGGGCGTAGAGGTTTTCACCCTGGCTAGATTCCAGGCACCTATCACTCCCTCTATCACTCCCTTCCACAGCTGGCTAGGAGACAGAAAATATGACAAAGGTTCATGAGCTGAGATAAGGACAAAGACAGATCACTCAACAAATACTATTAGGGCCTACATGGACTGAACATGGGGATATTCACTAAATTTATTACCAACTCAATCAAAACAAGATAGTAAGAAGTAAAATGAATCTTAAAAATATCTTCCCCCCCACCGCTTCCTCCTTCTCAGATTCTACTTCCTCCCCCTCAGTGGTGCAGGGAGTGGGGGTTATGGTCAGTTCACCAGAGATTGTTCTTGCAGCTGCTCAGGGCGGGGAGTGCTTCCCCTGTTGCAGCATGGGATTCCTCCCACAAGAGACAGTTCTTCATTAACTTCTCTGACCTAAGAACAACCCATAGACACAGTTCTCCAGGAACTGCTGCAATTTGTGTTACTTTTCCATGGGGAGTAGTCCTTCAAGCACAGCCTACTCTGGTGTGGGTGCTCCATGGGGTCTCCATGGGGTCACAACTGTTAAAAACAAGACCTTGACTTTTTCTGTTGAGGTAAACATCTGCTCGTCTTTACTAAAAAGAAAAACCAGAGGCAGAGACCCAGGGTAAGCCTGAGCCCCACACAACAACTCAGAATACAGCACACTCCACAACTATGTGACACACACACCATTCCTCTCCCATTCCGTCAGAAGACCCAGGGCTCACCCGCAGAGCAATTCTTATAGTCTTTTCTGGTGCCCTGATTGGTCCGTTTTGGATCCGCGCTCCCATTGGCTCATTTCTAGGGTTCTGATTGGCCTATAACAAGAGTCATTCCTGACCAATCATTCTCTCAGGGCGTCGAGTGATTGGTCAGGTCCTGGTCCAATCACAGTTCTCTAGCATCTCATCATTCATGACATCATCCTCTCCTCTCGTAGTCTCCTTCCAGATGATTCCTTTCCCTCCTTATCCCCATCTAATGGCCATTCTCCATCATTGCACCCATATAACACGAAACGGTAATTAACTTATTAACAGTACAACTCCCATCCTGTATGACAACTAACATTCAACCTTCCAACTCCCAACCCCCTACTAATAACCGTTTTTAACTTTAAATTATTTATTACAACAACTCCTACCAGGAAACCTGCTCCAGCACAGGCCTCCCATGGGGTCACAGCCTCCTCTCAGGCATCCACCTGCTCCAGCCTGGGTCTGCTCCATGGGCTGCAGGTGGATCTCTGCATCCCTGTGGATCTCCATGGGCTGCAGGGGCACAGCTGCCTCACCATGGGCTGTACTACAGGCTGCAGGGGAACCTCAGCTCTGGCACCTGGAGCACCTCCTGCCCCTCCTTCTCTCCAGGCCTTGGTGTCTGCAGGGCTGTTCCTCTCACATGTTCTCACCCTGCTTTTCTCTGGCTGCAATTACATTTGCACAATAGCATTTTTTCCTTTTAGATCTTATCACAAAGGCATTACCACCATTTCTAATTGTCTCAGCCTTGGCCAGCAGCACATCTGTCCTGGGGTCAGCTGGAATTGGATCTGTTGGACTTGGGAAGCTTCTGGCAGCTTCTCACAGCAGCCACCCCTGTAGCCCCCATGCTACCAAAACTTGGCCATGCAAACCCAATACACAGGGACACACCAAGCCTTAGCTTTTGAGCCTTAACATGGAAAATGGCACATAAGCAAGGAGCAAACATACCAAATTCCTCAGACTTTTTTGTGACCAGCTGCAGGGCAAGCAGGGTTTCCAGCAAACACAGAACTGGCTGCAGAAGAGGCAGAGCTGTTAGTGGAACGTGGAGTCGGTTTTTCAGCTTGTATTGAGATAAGTTATTTTCTTTTCTACACTATAAATTAAAGAGGAGGAAAAAAACCCAGCCAATCAGGTCAGCACAGAAGCATTCTAGTAGCAGACAAATACAGCAGCAGAGCACTGGTTCTGTGGCCTCTTGGTGCCTGCCAGCCCCAAAAGTCCACCCAACAGGTTTAGGCAAGTATGCAAAACAGAGTGAACTCTGCACTTCTGGCAGCTTCCCTCCTGCCTTGTTGACTCCTCCCCTCTCCCCAGCTGCCTGCAGGAATGAGCACAGCATGGCTCAGGTGAACCCTGAAATCAGCTCCAGCTACCAGCACAGCTGTGTCCTTCATACATTGTTTCAGAGCTGAAGCCACTGATTCTGTGTGTGTCCTTAGCGCCAGAGAAGTTCAGGTGTCTTCTCCTTCCTGAGTGCTGACCTTGATGCACTCCAAATGGCCTCTTGATTACTTGGAGCTTCCCCAGCTGAGTATCGGGTCTGGATCGGCTCCATCGGGCTGAGACACGTTTGCTGAGCCCAGTAAAGATTCATTGTGCCTTTTTCTCCTAGGTGGTGAAGAAAGAGTGCCACTTAAGGCAACAAAGTTGGCAAGCTAATAATTCAGTCATTTAAGAAAAGGGGGGAAAAAGACAGGTTGAGCTGTTTTGGCTAGAGTCAGTGCTCAGTTCTGCCCTGGGCAGTCAGGACCTGACAGCTCTGGGTGGCTGGCACAAGATCCCCTCCTGCCTGCAGCTGCCACACATGCACTCATCTTAGAGATGACTAGAAATATTGTCCCTCTCCAAGAAAGTGCTCATTCTTTGTAATCTAAATACAAGAGGAAGAGTGTTAATTTTCAGATTGAAGTACTGCTTTCTAGCTTTACTCTTTCTATTGCAATAGTCGTGCACCAGCAACACAATCCTTTTTGCAAAAGTGTAGGTAGAGATCTTAGCGTTGTAGAACGGTTTAAGCTGGAAAAGATCTGTAAGATCCAGCCCACTGTAAAACCAGCCCTGCCAAGTTCACCACTGCCCCCAAAACAGAGCCCTGACTTTCAGCTGGTTTATAAGATTTTGTTCCTTTCCTAAGTGATGTATCAGATTTTTTTCAACTCAAACTTGCCATTGCATTAAATTTCTCTTTGGTAGGGTGCGACAGTCTCATTTGCACTATCCTGTATTTAGCAGAGACATTTCAGTCCACATGAGCATGAAGACCAATTTTCCTTAGTTTCCACTTTCAGAAAATCTGTTCTGCCTCAGAAAAGCATCAATGCACAGTAACCTGACCACATTTAAAGCAGGCAAGTTCCTCTTTTACTCTGAAACTCCTATGTTGCACACTGAGTTCAGCATGTCTTTTCCTTGCAGCCTGCTTTCCAGCCAACTCCCCCAGTTTGCCTGACCTCTTTGCTCAGTTTCACTTTCATTGAGGGGAAACAGCACAAGATCATCCACTGCAGCAGCCCTCCTCTCTCCATAATGGCCTGTGATTCATATCTTCTGGTTTTCACAGCACTCACCTGTGCCAGCTGCAGAGCACCCAGCACAGCAGAGATGATGTGCACAGAGGGAAGTGACAGCCACCATCTCTCTCGATGGGCAGGAGCTGCAGACATCTGGGGTAATGTGTGAATATTTCCAGTTCCCACGGGATTTAGTTTAGGGCAATCTGAAGGTCTTTATCACAGAAATAAGAAAGGTGTCTCTGTATATGCTTAGGGACATCAGCCACTGTCCCTACTCCTCCTCAAACCTGTGCCTCTGTGGACCCTCACACCCTCTCCTACCACTGATGGGGACTTTGGGAGTGCATCAAACCAGCACTGTGCTTCATCCCACAGAGAGCTTGAAGGATGATAAAGTTTCCCAGGGGTGTTTTACAGGTATGAGAGCTAGACAGAGGAGAGGTATAAGGATTTTACCTCTTGTACTGTGCTTTTCATACAGAAATTTGTACACAGTGGTAGTATGATGAGGCCTCTATTTGCTGTTTGGCTGGTGTGCAATACCACAGGAGAATAGTAAGAAAGTACCAGGGCTTTTCCAGGGGCAGGAGAAAAGACTGACTCAATAAGCTTTTCCTTTTCCTTAATATTTTCTTTTATCTTTGATTTTTTTTCTCTTTTTTAATTTTCTTTTATTTTTTTTCTCTATTCCAAGTGGGAGACAGCAGAAAAAAAAGGCAGGGTTTTTGATTCAGGGAAGAAGCACAATGGAAAAGCAGCCCCATGCAGTGCACACCTTCGGCTCATAGCAAATTCCACACTGAATTAAATCTACAAATCTCTGAGCACTCAGAGCTGCACAACAGCTATCCCCTTGGGATAGTTTCTCCTCAGTTCTCTGTGAGAGCCATTCTGTGCCCTGAAGCTTATGGAGAGAGCTTACTTACTCATTGTTTTATTTGAATGGCAAAACATAGGCACTCTTCTCATGTACAGTGACAGTTAAATTATTTTTATCTGTCTGAACTACACGTGGCAGCAGTTAGTTCCACAGGTTCTCCTTTGCTTACCAGTATTGAAAGCATCAAATTTTCTAAGTCAGTATTTCGTCATTTTTGTAGATACTAACACTGTATCAGTGCTTCTAGGCTGGGGCCCTGTGCGATCTCAAGTGTTATCACAGCAGGTACTGAGCTGGCTTTCTGCCCCCAGGTCATGCCAAGCGCCTACAAGCGGGGTCTCAGCCATGGGCAGCGCTGGTTCATCCCTCCCTGCTGATGCTGTTCCTGGGTGCTGTCTGCCTGGCACTGAACTCCAGCAGGGACCTAGCATGCCAGAGGGCGCTGGACAGTTGAGGAGCTGCACTCCTCATCCAGATGGGAATTTTGCCATGACAGCCCCTCTCCACTTCCTCCCACTCCACCCGCTGCTGCCGACATCTCTCTGCCCCTGCATGCCTTTCTGCAGCAGTGGAGGCCCGCGTTTGCATGCCTGATACTCCCTGGCACCCTTCAGTTACAGGATCTGTGCGTCAGGGAAAGGAAGAAGGCGTTCACCAAACCCAGCCTGTGGTTTGTAACAAACACTACTGCTCTTCCCCTTTTCCTGAGGCTACTGAGTGCAGACACAGCCCACCTGCCTCTTCTAAGCCAGAGACAGGCAGAGACGTGGTTTAGCCTGAGATACTCACGGCTGTGTCAACAGAAAGTCCTGAGCCCCATGCACTGCTCCCCAGGGCCCAACATGTGCAGCTCAACAAACCCCGACAGACCCCGTGCTCCCACCCCCAGGGCACACACTGTACTGTCCTCTACGTGGCCTGGGCTCCAGGGCATTCCTCTCTGGACACACAACTGCTGCCCGTGCCTGCTTTCTTCCAGTAGCATAATAGCTTTGTGTTAAATTAAAGTGCTCATATTGGCCAGCTGTGCCATACTTGTGTATACTTCCCTACAAGCTGAATGTCTGCAAGGTTACTGGGCAGGGAATTGCCAGAGCTGCAGCTCCCACACAGCCCTGGATACCCCACCTCTCCTAGGCTGGCCATGGGACCTCCCAGGACAGGCCATTCCTCTGTCCTTTTGGAGGGAAGGTGGGTATGGAGGAGGCTGGTGCTGCACTGGCTGTGCCTGTGCTCCCCATTGCAGTTGGCAGCTGGGACGAGTGCAATGCTCTGAGCATTCCCACACCTCGGCAGCATGGCAGGCTATTTCGGGGTGCCCGTAACCTGGTCTGGTTGACTCTCATGTAATCAGCATGCACAGGCAGGTCAGGCACACTCAACAAATTTCCCTGGTATCCACAGAGGTGACTTTTCTATGTAATAGATGGATTTATTTTCACTTAAAACTGAAAAGCCTTTTTAGACATTTTTAAGACTTTGAGTATCGGGCATGATCTTTGTCTAGTCTGAGCTAAACATTCCTGCTGTTGCCTGACTGCAGTGTGTAACTGAAGTTCATATCCAATTAATTTGGCCACGTTCCTCCTAGGAACATTTTCCAGACCCGCTCCTTTTTACTTTCTCTCTGTAAGGTTTACTTAAGACTTGTCTTGGAGTAAGTTTCGTTACAAGAGTTATGACATTCACAATTTAAAAATACCTTGTGGGGATCCTTTTTTATGGATTAATAATTCATCCAGAAGAGTAAACAATCCTCATATGTGCTAACTTTGATAAGAAAGTACTGCAGATGAGACACTTCAAATGAATACAAGAGAGATTCAAGGCATTCCTTTTAAAAACACACTCCCCCAAACCCCAGAGCTATGCAGTGCAAGCCTGTCCTGAGGCTGCCTATGGTTCTGGGTGCTGCATTTTAAATAATTCAAAATTCTCTTTGGGTGATTTTGTGGGTTGTGTTAGTTTGGGGGAGGGGAGGGGGGGAACTTTCCAAGTGCCATGTTTTCCTATTTATATTCACAGTACATAACTCTTTCAGCTTCACTGTGTATTTTCCACAGATTACAGAAAATGAAAGCTACAGCTGGGAAGGTTTAGGACTGAGAGAGATTCCTGTGACTACCTATTACAACAGAAATCTTTCATTTCAGCTTCAATGTGCTCCCCTCCCTCCAGAATTCAATCTTCTCTGATCTGAATTCTCTTCTCTACTTGGACTTAACAAGACATGGAAGGAACATCCTCACTTCTGCTCATCACATTCATGGGGGTGAAATCTCCTACCCCTGTCAGAGACAGACTTCTGGAGCACACCACAGCAGCATCTTCCTGGCTTCACAGGGAAACCAGTACCAGCACCTTCAGACAGCTGGTGAATTTTTTTGCTCGGCAGAGGTTGATCCACTTGGGCAATATCTAGGCTTCCCCTCTAAGGACAATCATTTACAGTACAGTGGGTGAAATCTGCATTTTCCAGATATTACCGCGTCTAAGACAGTAGCAACAGCAAAGTCACTACAGTAGATTTTTATTAATTTTTTAATATTGTTCCCTAAAAACTGGAGAAACACATGTTTGGCCCTTGGAATTGGCCAAAAAAAGGAGATTTTCCTGTTAAGTTAGACATTAAATACCTCATCTCTCCTGACTCCCACAAATGCCTCCTCACACCCATCATTTCAGGACAAGTTTTTCTTCTCAGCAGAACCCTGTAATTAAATGTGAACTTAAAAGTACCAGGCAAGCATCACTGAAAAAGACAGACACTTTTACCTTGGTGAAGGCAACAGATCATGGGTTTTTACAGATACGAGGTGCAGTTTGACTAATCATATTACCTGCAGAGTTTGTGAGGCAGGCCACTGATGCTGTTTTCTATTGTTTTCTCAAGGTGTCAGATCAGCTGGGTGTACGACAGTGCCTTTCACAGCAACAGGCAGCTGAAGACAGTCATGCTGATGGGAAACCTGCTCATGTTTCTGTCTGACACAGCATTTGCTGGTCCATGTTCGCTGGAGCATCTCAACACAGACAGGAATAACAGGTATGTCCTTTATTCCAGTGACAAATCTGGACAACTTAGATATCCTCATCTTGGGCAGCAACCACATCTCTTCACTGCAGCTTCCTTCCAGCTTTCCCACTTGAAACCTCAAACACCTTGATTTTCAAATTAACAACATATGATCCATCACAGCAGAAGATGTTCAAGGTCTGCAGAAGACCAGCAATGTAACTCTGATCCTTAGAGGCAATGATACTACATACATTGAACATGGATCTTTTCAGTCCCATTTCTACAGTTTGGACTTAGAGGGCTGTGCTGACATCCCCGGGGTCCTGGTGGGGATACAGAACTCCACAGCCCAGACCTGTTGGCTGGGAACATTTTACGGTGTGGGAAAGGAGCCTTACATAAGCCCAGGTGTTTTACAAGGCCTCTGTAGCATCTCTGTCAAGGATCTCTATCTGCAGTTATGGCACTTCAGAATCTGAATACTGACACATTTCAGTGCTTAACCAGGCTCCAAAAGCTGGACCTAACCCAAACCCACATCCATGCACTGTCCCCTGACATCAGTGGCGTGAGCTTGCTAGAGGAGATTGTCGTCAACACAAACTGCTTTGAGCACCTCTGCAACACCAGCTTTGCTGCCTTCCCCTCCCTCACCTGACTCCACATCAAGGGTGACCCACAGGTTCTGCAGCTGGGCTCTGGCTGTTTGGAGAAACTGGCAACGATTCAACATCTCAATTTAAATCAGAGTCACATTGAAAGCTCTGACTGCTGTAGCAAAGCACTGAGAGCTTCGAGCAGATTTTGTTACCTGAGTCTGAGCCACAACACACACCTCCATCTCCAGGACATGCTCATTTGGGACAGTGCTTGCCTCGAGCTGCTGGACTTATTCTTCACTCCTCTCCATATCAACACTTCACACAGCCCTTTCCAAAATCTGCATCTCCTGCAAGTGCTGAATCTTTCCTCCTCCCACATTTATACTGGCATTCAGCATCTCTGTCAAGGCTTGAAAAACCTCATGTTCTTGGATCTTAGTCAAAATAACTTCGAGTTGGGGATCACGCCAAAGGACAAACTGTTCCCTATCCAATTTAGAGGTGCTAATATTATCATCCTGTGAACTGACAGCAATAGGTAACCAAGTATTTCACAACCTCAGGAAGCTACAGCATGGTGATGCAAGTTACAATAAACTTACTGCGTTCAGCACAGATGCATTTTCAAATCTCAAGAGCATCTACCTCAATTGTGCCCATAACATGGGCAAATCCATGTTGTACCAGGTGACCAGCTAGTGCCCCTAGATGGCCAGTGCATAATCAATTTACACTACAGCCTTCTGGACTGCACTTGCTCTAATATGGGTTTAATCACCTGGTACAAGCAAAATCTGGATAAAATTGAAGACCCTGAAGGAACAAGGTGCTTTGAACCCAAATTGCTAGCTGGGTTCAGCTGGCCACCATCTCACTCTCCTGTGGGATGAGCACGTCAGGAATCATTGCCGTTGTCCTGGCTGTTTTATCGTGTAGTGCCATCTTCAGTGGGGGTGCTCGCTATTTCAAGCAAAATTACCAACAATGGTAAGTCTAGGATGGGGAGACAGAAAATACCTAGAGCAACTGTATGAAGTTGACAGACGTCTCACTGTTTTTATTTGTGACGAGTATTTTCTTAACTTTTGTAATATCCTCTCTACCTGTATTGAAACTCTTAGAAAAATAATGAAAAAAATTAGAGTTGAAAAAATAAACGATGACCTGAATCTTGAAAATGAGTAACTTGTAGAGAAATCCCAATTCAACTCATTGGTAGCCCTGTTATTCCAGTACTATGCCTAATGTACTTGTAAAGGGACCTTCTCTTTATAAAAAGAAAACCTAACCACTACCACTCCCAAAAAGGAAAAAAAAAAAAACCCAACCAAACAATGCAACCAAAACTCAAACAAAAAAAACCCACCCAAAATCCAACCAAATTCCACCCTCTATCAAATACCCTTGAAAAGAATTGTTTTTTAAGAGCTGGCAGTAGTGTACCCCACTCTGCTAAAAAGAAAAAAACTACCTGTGAAGAAAAGACACATTTATAGTCACATAAGAAACAGCATGTATCACCTCTGTGATTTTAAAAAAATACTTCTTTAAAATACTTTTGATCCTGAGAGAATTTCTGGCCATTGAAATTCTGTCTATCCATCTTTCAGCCTGAGGCAGGCCCTGCTCCTGTGCTATTTTCTACACTCCACAGTAAGTAAAAACAGCATCATCTTTAACCATAAAATTGTAGATTTGGTCAAGAATCTGTGGGAGCAATACTCTTCTTGCTTGCACAAGGCAAAACCCCTCAACGCTGACAGATATGAGCCATTTCTTTGCCAGCCTGGAGTGGCCTCTTCCTTTCAGCCACAGCCCAGGTGAGCAAACCAGAGGATGCAAAGAGGGCAGCAGAGTGGACACTCTCTTCCGACAGGTGCTCCTGGTGTCAACAGCTATTTCGCATTGCTTCTGGTGTGCACCCCTGGAGTGAAATCAGAGATGATGATTCCTGCTTCAACTGGGTATGCGACAGCCAGGCAAGAATAAAGACATTATTTATATAACGCTATATTTTCTTCTCTACCACCACATGTGAATAAACCCAGAGCAAGGCAGAGTTTGTCCATTTGACCAAGGACCTAATGGGAGCTTGTCAGGCCTACTCAACTACCCTGTATCACCATAAAAATCATTTATGTTTATTTAGTGCTTTAATAACAGGCTTACCCTGATGGATAGACACAACTCTCCTGGCGGTGTGGCCCTCCTGTCCCCTGGAGCATGCACCACAGGGAGGCTCGCCCAGTACCACTCCCTGCCACGTTAGGCTGGAGCTGCAGCTGCTCTCTGAGATGTGGAAGGCCAGCACTGTCTCAACACTTCCCATGCAAGACTCCACATTCAGCTTCAGCTCCTGTCCAAAGGCATTTCCTCAACATTTTTCTCTCTACCATGCTGACTAGCTAAACTTCCAAAGATTCCTGCTGGACTAGAAAGTTTTTGCGCATTTCTGATGATACTAGTGACAAGAACCTCTGACTGATCTTCTCCAGTAAGAAATTCTCTCTCATTTGAAAGGCCTCTTTTCCCATCTGTTAGCAGATCAGACTCATGGAATGTGGATTTTTGCAGCTTTCAGATGCCTTTACATCACATATGTCACTGTCCTACCCCCCAGCTTCTCCTCCTCCTGCCTTCATAGCTGTGTGCTGCCCAAGGGCACACAGGGAGAGATGTTTGATGTTCCTTCTCCAGTTGCCCACAAACACTCCCAGATCAGGCACTGTACAGTGTTGCCTCTCCATATTGCTGGTCCGTGTTCCCTGTTCCTGTGGCTGCTGAAGACTCCTCCCGACACCATCGGCAGGCACTATGCTCCAACTGCCAACACTGAGGCTGCATGGGCTGCCTGCCCTTCTGCAAGGGCTCAGCTACAGGAGAGAACTGTCCCCGAGCAAACCACACTGCCTGAGCTGAGCACACCCTGACTTGTCCTTGGGAGCAAGGCAGGGACATTCCTGAACTCAGCCCAAGGTTCAAGGTGCATTTTCATCTGACTCTGCAAATCCAATTCGTTAAATGAGCAACCACCAGTATCTTAACAATCCAGCATAATTGCCAGTGTGTGTACCACCCAAGAAAGACTTGCTTCTTCCATTGTTTCCCTCTTGAAATTGTGGGTTCAGGAAGCTGTTGGACAAATACTGACATCAAAAGGGAGCATAACACACTCCACAGGCACAAAAAAAAAATTGCTGCAAGTATCAGGCAGTAACTGTGGGAGATCCACCTACAGTAGTGACTGGAGGGAAAACTGCATGTAGGGCTGAAAGGTATTCTGAAATGCTCTTTTGTTTGGAGAGAACACCACAGGATTTAACCACCACCAGTTTCTGAAATGCTATCCTGTGTCACTGTGTAGACTCAGGTGTAGACTTCAGTTGGTGAAAACTCAAAAGACATTTGAGAAGGCGAAATGTGTCTTGCACACTAAGTATTAAGGCTTTCTTGCAATCCATCCCTTTCCCCCTACACAACTTGTTTTAGATGACCATATCTTCAGGTGTTCAAATTTTACTCTTTGATTTTCTTTAGTGTCATCTCTGCTCTATTTGCCTGCAAAAATGCCATTCATAAGACACCGTGCCAACAATGCTGAACAGCATATTCTGTCCCCTAAATACAGGGACTGACTATTCTGAAGGAAATTTATCTCTGGCTATAATACACTAAAATGTTCAGATTATACATTAAGACTTTGTTAAGTTAAAAGATTTGGTCTTCTGGGATTACTTAGTAAGCATATACATGGAAAGAGGCAATAGATTTTTTCTTACAGAATTGTGTACCTAGTCAAGTTCTGATGTGATGCACTCTTTTGGCTTCCAGTCAGGCCTCTTATTTCTCATTTTTTCAAATATGGCTATGAATATTTGGCACACAGAGGGAACAAGGGAATTGCCTGAGGTGAATGGTGCCTAACAATATTTAGCTCACCACTACCCAAGCTCCTGGACTATGTGTCCCTGAAGTCACAGTACAACTCACCGCCACACACAGAATTGGTCAGTGTTTACAGAGAAAAGGAACTTGAGCATATCTTCATGATTTCCCAGACTGGTAAGCACTTCATTTCACCAACACAAACCAAAACTCAGAGCTGAGTTCTTCTTTCCTTAACTGTGCTTAAGCAAGGTCTCTTAGCAAGATGCAAGTCTATTTTTGAAGGAGGATTTTACTCTGAACAAGATGGTTAAATAGGCCAATTTCTACATATGCTGACTTCAAAAAACAAACCCTGATGTCATTGTAACATCTTTCAAGGACTTCTTTTCATTCACTGGTCTTGTCTGTACCTGGAAAAAGAGCAGGTGAGGTCCCTTCCCAAACAGTCCATACTATACCTCCCTGATCAGACAGAACCAATGGAAATTCTCCCCCAGTAGCAGAAGACAGCTTTCCCCCACCAAATCCCTTGGACATCCTCTTCCCCTCCACACCTGCATTTTTTAGGGCTTGATGTGTACTAGAACACGACTACACTTTTACTGTCTTCTTATTCTGCAGTCTTCTCAACTCTTCCTGATGCTCCCAACCTTTTGCTTCTTGAACTATAACCTCTAGCATCGATTCCTGCCCATGGTGGTTGGAACTTTAATGTCCTTTCCAGCCCAAACCATTCTATGATTCCTACACTCAGTTCATTCAAATGTATCCTTGGCAGATATCTGGGAGATTGATCTGGTCAGTTCTAATCAGCTACTATATGACAGATACAGTCAGTGGAAAGAAAAACTATTGCTAACCCAAGGCATGCAATGGGACGTGCATCCATACACCCTCCAGTGTCCTGAGATCTTTTACTTCTGATCTGCCTGCTGAGTTCTGATCCAAATCAAGCTGGATGTCCCTGCAAAGTCTTGCAGTCTACCAAGACGACAATAAGGGGCCTAAGGAGGTTTAACAAACTGAGAGTTCAGTGCTGAAGAAGGGAGCTCATGCTTCCCTTTAGACCCTGGAAGCATTCCCATCTCAGGCAAGATGCAAAACCAAGGTGACAGGCCATGCCAGATGTAACACTGACAACCCATCTCGCCCAACTTCCTCCTTAACACAAACTCCATACACCACCCCATTTCTCTGGCCCACAACACTCTGGAGGCTCACTCTGGGCATGCAGGTTTCTGTGCCATAGCCAGGGACAGCACAACAGGAGAGGCATGACAGTCAACCCTCAACTCCTGTCATTTCCTTTCCTTCAGCTGCTGGATCCTGCTCTTCTCTCCTCAACACATCACCCCTCATCAGCACACCAGATTTGCAGGACTCTCTGCCTTCTGGTGGGCTGCAGCAAACTGGAAAAGTTGCGGGTGAACTGCAGCTTCCCCTCACCTGTATGTTTCAAACAGAGAGAAGAGCAGCAAAAGCGATGCTGTGACACTGCTGCACTTAGTTCTGTACAGAGGAAAAATACAGAGAAAACAATGCACTAATAAAAGGTGAACACAAATTCCCACCTGCTGGGCAGGTCTGCAGAGTTACAAGCAGTGGAACAGTAAAGAGGTGTGTGCTTTAAAATATCCTGCTCCTATAGTAATGCATCATGATACGTGTTTTGCAGAAAGTATTTAAATGTCACATTACAGGCTACTGCCCATAGAAGCCAGCAGTCAGGCTATGTCATCCTCCACCACACCACACCTATCTACCCAACACAGAGCAGAGGTTCCAGGCATAGCTTGAGATGAGATACTCAGCCGTGCACACCTCCTCTGTCCCCAGACCTAACTGCGTTTGCTCATGGAAAACCCTCCACCAGCACATGCCTTAAGGAGTGCACTGAGCTGGCCCCAAAAAATCCCAAAACTGCCGGCCTCTGAGTACAGCAGAGATGGGCCTTATATTACAGCAATGAAAGCACTTTAAAAAAATGCTAACACAACAGTTTCATGCTGAATTTTTATTTCAATGTTATGCAACTGCATAAGTATAAATAATCGTGTTCAATATATAACAATTATGACATCCATAAGGAGTTTCTCAGAGAAAATAAGACTGCAAACACTTTATTGCACAGACCCTAACAATTTTTTTTTTTACTTTTAAAATTTTTTTTGTAAGCTGAGAAATCTACTGCAGGAAGTCTACAAAAGAACACATCAGATCTACAATCACATTAAGACTGACCAAGAATAACACAGGCAGGAGGATCTCTAACAGCTCACTGATAAGGTAAACACCAACAAACAGATACTACATAAACACAAGCTTATGCACTGTTACACTTCCAAAATGCAAAGAACTTACTTGTCAGAAGTGATAATACAAAATATTCATAAAGGTATACTGTAAACAAAAGCTAGATGTGTTTTAAAGGAAACAAGAGGATAGTTGAAAAAATGCAGAGACTGTAAACTAGGAAATACCTCCCAGACAGAAATGTTATTTTGAAGTGCATTAGCATTCATTTGTATTAACTGCCAAAGCACAGATAAACTGTAAATGTTGAGACCATTTTACTTCCAAAATTTCTCAAAAATTTTTATCCGCTGCTTACTAGCTCCTTTCTGAATGCATCAAAGGCAGTATGAATGTTCTAGTGCCACATGAAAAATCAGTTGTTTGTGATACTGGCTTTTCCTTACAGGTTTGCTGTAATCCAACTCAACTGATCAGTATAATAAAGTTTTCAGCAGAGGGAAATGAATTCTGCACACTCTCTGTTGTCACTCAAGTCTCCAAGTCAAGATTACACTGTGCTTTTATGAAAAATTTTCTAGCTTTTGAGACAGAAAGACAAACTAAGCACTGGTGAAAAAGGTAGAGGCCTAGCTCTACTGTGGTTACAGAAAACAGAAATAAGCAAAACAACCATTCTATTGATCCCCAATTATTAAAACCCATGCGCCTGCAAGGGTATTTCGTAGTGCTTCTGTACATGTTTCGAATTTTACCTTTCATCCCTCAAAACAAGCTAAATACTCCACACAAAAATCATCAAAGTCTACATGTTCCACAGTATACAAAATTTAAATAAGGCTTAGCAAAAGTAAAAAGACAGTAACATTCTAGCACCAAATAGCTCCAACAAGTTCCTTTGTTAAAAAATGCTTATTTTGTAATTACAGTATTGAACTTTTTTTTGCATACAAATAAAAAGATTATGTTATGAAATGTATGGAGCTACTCAATGCATTTCAAAATGAATATGAAACCCAGGATTACTTGCTAAAAACAGCAAGTTAAGTCTACAACATAAGGCCCCAGCTAGGTATTAAAATGTGTCAGATAGCCTAAACTTTTTTGAAGATATGATACTGAAGTTTTTTTTTCCTTTTTACCTTACTTGTCATAAAATAGAAAAGAGCTACCAGCTGTATGACACTAATTAAACAGACCTATATGCCATAATATGTATTCTCTAAATGTATTAAGAACAGGGATGAACATACTAGTACTACAAGTCATGTGCTTATACTTGTGCCTCACACTGTAAGGGCCTGAATTTAAAAAAGCTCAAGGAACTCGAGAGGATTGCAGCAAAAGCTAAGCACATGGCATGTGCTTCAGAATTTCAGCCTTGTCTGAGGTGAAAGTCACAGAATACATTCCCAAGAGACAAGACAAGAACCATCATTTCACCAGAGAACATGGCTCTTAAAGGGATGCCCTGATAATTAAGTGGTCTTCCCATTGCTTTAAGGACATCTACTCTAAAAATCAGACTTTGTGCAGTAGGGAGATGCAGTTATGTCTTGTGTTAGACCTGGTGAAGCAGTCAGCCAAGTACAGTACTATCAAAATCAGATTATTAAAAATACATGTAAAAACTCACAACAGGTCACCGTATTATTCTGTACTAGTATTTTTTTAGCCTCTATCTAGGAATTTAGTAAGTAAAAATGTGGCCTGGTTTTTTTTTTTCCAGTCAGACCAGTGCTTGTGCATGTTCACGCCAGGTCTGAATCTTAATAATTTGGTTTCATATTCGAGTATGGCAAATACGTGGCAAAGCAACTATCTTAAAAAGGGAAAGAGTAAACAATGCAACCAGCAGCAAAGTATATATGCTACATTCAAACCCCAAACACATTGCTAAGTATTTACAGAAGAAGTATTTTCAACAGCTCTTGGCTGT
>WEIT01038998.1:1005-12910 GCA_013389985.1 Dryoscopus gambensis | reverse complement strand
AGTAGGTCACTGTAAATAACATCTGCACACTTACTGTAAATCATTTTGGTGACAGAAGGTACTGCCATGCAGTCTGATTAACATTACCAATGAAGCACAGCCAATTTTGATATGTTTGTATGACAGATTGCTGTTATTAGTCAACATTAGAATGTTTGATGTAGTTGCATAGGGCTCTCAGCCCCCAAACTTCTTCTTTTGTATTCTCAAAAAAGCATCTCTGTAAAAAAATTAAATTGACACAAGAAACAGAGATGAGAATTTTCTTTCATTTGCATCATGTAAAGTTTAACTTCAAGCCACATCTTTTGTAACTCATCTTTTTTAACTCATCTTGAAAATCAAATTCCTGTGCTGTACTATGAACGTCTGCCTTCATTACCGGGATCTGCAATCAGAACTCAACCAACACCTATGCTTTGCATGATGCAACATTGAACTGAGCCCTTCTCCTGCTGAGCTGGAATAACTAAGAGCAAGATCTTCCTTTGCTTCAGGAATATATTTCATTTTCTCCAAGTTTCTTAGCTAACAAAGTAGCTTTTTTTTATGTACAGATCATTAAAAGGAGGGTGCAGTAATTCTGGTCCCATTCTGTTACTGGTTTTATGCCAACACTGATGTAAGGTGCAGGTTCCAGTCTGGGAGACAGGAGGCATCCACGTTCCTTGAAAGACTGACTTATGACTTGAGGGCCAAAGAGCTAAATTTCAAGGAATTCGGCTGCTTCTTTCTGAAGACATGGAAGATTAGAAACAGTGTATATCATTAAAGAATTTGGGAGCCAATAAGCAGACAATAGTTACATGCACTGGAAGGCATTGCTGTGCAGACTTTCCTAGGGCTGGCAAAGCAGGGGACATAACCAAAAAAGTCAAGCAGTAAAGGCAGTATGAGTCCTGAGCACTACAGCTGGATTTGCTACCAAGATTTGCATCATTCCATTTTCATCTTCCACTTCATTTTTCATGGTATCTCACCTGCTTTGAATAAAAAATGAACTATTGCCTCAGATACGTATTTTTATATACCACATTCCTCTCAGTAAGAGTCCTGCAAGTGCTCCTAATCACTGTACAGCCCATCTCTGAGAAGGCTGATATACTGCCTACTTCTCTTACACAAATTTCTTCTCTTTAAAAGACGTGAACCTAATAGCTATTTCATACTGAGCCCCTTATTGCCCTGGCAATCTCCAGTGACTCAGACAGAAGTAAATGATCTGAGTGGATATTCCTGCTGGACCACCCAGCTCTTGCTTTTTCCTTTTCTGTTCCAAATATTCAATTATTTGATATCCTGTGTTTTAACTCACTAACCACTTTCCTAGATTTCTAGCTCAGAAGAGGAAAAAAGACAGTGTAAAACACACATTTTTTGGAAAGTAGCAACCTATGTAATTCTTCCCAATGATGGCCTTTCCCTATTCACTACCAGCCCATTTCTGTTCTTCCTAATTTAGTTTCTCTGCCTAAACCTTTTGATCAAGGGCTACTGCAGACAGGATCTGCCCTGTGTCAGTACTTCAGCCCCCCAGGCAGGCTGTGGCAAAGGCCAGGTCCTCTGTTGACAACTACACTCCAAAGCAAAACAAACCATCATTGCAATGAAACCCATACTCTGTCCTGGCTTCCAGCTGAAAGGTGTCCTTCCAGCCACCTTTCTTGAGTTTCCCATGTTGGTGCCTCTTGGTCTGAGAAGCAACGGGAATAACCTGGGTTCCCATTGCCAGCTTGCTCTGTCCCCAACAGCAGGAGAGTCACCCATCCTTACAATTAGCTCTGAAACATGATCATGCTTTTTAACTCTTGGAAGATACCTCCAACCTCTGGCTTGGCTTAAGAAGCAACAACTGGATGGAGTAGACTGAGCCAGATGCTGATTAGTCCACTATTGAAGTTGTACATCCCAGTACAAGGAGGGGGAAAGGGAAGAACACAAACAGACACATGTAGTCTACCTAAGCCCTTAGGATCTCCTTTACTCAGTTTGTCCAGTGACTGTGAAAGAACATCAATGTGTGAATTGAATCTTAAGGAGCACTCAATGAGGCAAACAAGTGGTAACAATACAGGGAAGGCAAAGTGCTTGACCAGTCTTTGTAAACCTCTTCACAAGCCATCTTGTATTCGAGGGAAGCCAGAGCCTTCACCTGTACGAATGAGGAAGAGGGGAGAGGCAGGGAACAAAACCTAAACATATGGGGCTCACAGGTACTGTGACACCACAAACGATTACAAAAGCATCATACATTTGAGACCTAAAGTGCAGGATGCCCAACGAAATCAATAAAGCAAAAGGAATGAGGGAAACAAAGTATTCAGAAACACATGGACACGGATCAATGAGTTAATAAATTGGCCTTGCAATGTTGGACAAAGGTTATTTGCAAGGCATCTCTGATTAACTGAAATGCTAGTGAGAATCTGCACTATCCCATTTCCTTTAACTGTGCCTTATCCCTAAACTAACATCATCCCTTCCTCTGTTACTGATTTTTTCTTGGGCCATCCTTCTTCTGTACAGAGATGCTAAGTAGCACTGACAAGATTAAATCACCCACCTGCTTTTAAGTAAGCTATTAGTAACACTCTAGGGAGGCAGGGGGCGGGGAATATAAACAATCTGATTGTAGTACAACAGTAGCTTTTCTTGCTCAGTAGTACACTTATAGAGATGGCTTTTCTGGATGAAAAATTAGTCACAGCAGATTTTATTACTTCTCATACTACAGAGTGATAAAGATGACTAGCGGAATAATTACATTATGGTATAATTACATATAGTAACCAATTGTCAAGGGCACGGCAATGCTCTGAAAGTACTTTGAATTCTAAACACTCTGTGTATTTCTCAGGAAGCTGTTAAGGGCTTTCCTTTATTGATAATTCCAAGCCTATGACTTATCAGCATATGAAAAGTGAAACTCAAGTGCACAAGCAGTGATCCCTCCATGACAGCTCTGTGGAAAATTGTTCCAGAGACCTTTGCATCATTCTCAGGGTTGGGAGCGCCCTGGGTCATGCTGCAGAGGCATTCAGGTCAATCAGGATAAAGACATCCCAGGGAACACCTCATCATGGTGGCCTCAAAAGTTGGAAAGCAGCAGAGGCTTGGAAGAAGAGGAGACAGGAGGAGAGACAAGGCATCATAGTGTCTTTGAGGGAATTTAGATAGCAGCACTGCAACCTGCAATTCAACCAGAAACCGGATACATCAGACAGACTTGGTTCTGGAACCAGCATGGCAAGGAAACTTTATATTTGATTGGGTAGAAATAAAAAGAAACAAAAGGTAAAAATCACTTTTTCTGTCATTGTCTTTCTTATCCTCCTTATGACTCTTTAAGCAAGTCCTGTCTTAGTTAAGGAAAACCAGTTCCGTCATTTTGCACTGTGTTTCTATGGTGGAGAAAAGTTAACATCAATTAAAAACAGGTATTAAAATATCAGTCACAACTACAGGCTTGTAACCCACTCCATAACCACTAACTGGACATTCGATGTGGAAGCTGCTTGACATAGAAGGATGCAACAGAGCAGATAAAAATCTGCATCTTTTTACACCAAAGATGCATCTCCACTTAACTTTGAGTATAGTCCTCTCAGGATATTTATCCAGACTAATCAGATTAATGTATCTGTGGACTGTCCTGTATGATGGATTGTCTGAATTTCTTACCGAACATTTGCATGAAATGTGGTGGCTGGTTTGTCTGGAGGTCAAACAAGAGATTTGATCTGAAATTTTGTTTGCACTTTCTGTAGTTCAAAGGCACAACTGTTTGAAGTTCCTCTGAAAAGCATACATTCACTATACTAGTTGCTCACCTGGATTGGTACATATAGCTAAGTGAAAAGCAAACTTCAGCTCTGTAAGTATGAAGATTCTTATTTTCCTTGAAAAACATAGTGTTATGCCTGGCAATGCACATACCAGCAGTTAGGAAAATGCAGGACAAATAATTAAAAAGAAAAAATAGTGTACAGTTTAAAATTGTCAGTTTATTGAACATATAGGAAACAATGCCTAAGATCTGAATATATGAATCAAATATATATTGATGTAAAAAATTAGGACATACTGCTTTTTCCCTATTATTTTTAGCTTTTCCTGTGTTCTTTAGAAATCACCAAGAGAATCATAAAATGGTTTGGATTGGAAGAGTTAATGACCATCTAGTTCTAACCCCTCTGTCACATGCAGGGACACCTTCCATTACAGCAGGTTGTCCAAAGTCTCATCCAACTTGGCCTTTAACACTTTCAGGGATGAGGCATCCACAACTTCTTTGGACAAACTGTTCCGGTGCTTCACCACCTTCACAGTACCTTCCCGATAGCTAATCTAAATCTGCTCTCTTTAAAGCCATTACTCTTGTCCTATCGATACATGCCCTTGGGAAACTCTCCCTCTGGAGAGGAACTTTTTATTTTGGACTCTCCAGAGGCCTATCTGATTTGGGGGGAAAAAATCCTGGAACAGTATTAGTTGCAACAATCAACTTAATATGCCAATACTGAAGAAGGAATGTTGGTATCAAGATTCAAATTAGGCCCATTCTTACACCATATTTTTAAATAAGATTTAGTCTATCAATTGTCAAATTTACCAATTAAGTCACTAAAATGAAATACAAGGTCTTTCCACAACAGATGCAAATTACATCAGGTCACATTGAACTGGCTATTAAAAACATGCAGAAGAAAAATAACCCAATGATTGTAAAATCAGTTTTGCTTCTAGACTATTTATTATTGCAGACAAACAGGTTTAAAAAGGAAGCAAAGAAAACAATCACCTGTGCTGTTTACATTTACTGATTAGAGTTACAGCTTGAAAACCATATGCCTGGATTCTTTCTTCAGAGTCAAGCTGGTTTCATCAAGGTTACAAAAGTATCTAAACTGATCATCCAAAAAGGAAAACAAAAAATTATCTTCTAAAAGAAAAGCTTTTTCTCAGTAGGTACTCATCATGAGCTCAAACCAGAAAACATTTTTGTTGTTACTCTTAAGTGACACATTTACCTTCTCAGACAACTCTGTCAAAATATGCTTTTTATTCTTTTAGAAAATGGTAAATGATGCCTCTTGGGGTTTTTCGTTTATTTGATTGGTTTGTTTGGTTGGTTTTTTTGTTTGGTTGGTTGTTTTTTAATCATGCTGCTTTCAGATGGAAATTGGAATCAAAATAAAATGCACACAACCACTATTTCCCATTTTTAAAAGTAGGTAAAGATTTTAGTTAAATTCTAGGACAGGTAGGATTCTCCTGTCTCATCAAATTTAATCCAGTGCCATCATTGGAAGCATGTCATGATATACTTCTCACAAACTTTCTAGCATCCATTTAAAACCACTTCTGCCTCAACTACAATCCATGGATAATAGCACACATAATTTGCACCCTGATTTTATTTGAATGGATCTTAAATGAAGACTTTTTTTTAATCTTCTCACTCGTGTTCAGCCCTTTATATATTTATTTTACCTTTATTTCATTAAGCTAAACAATACTAGCTCCTCTAGCCTTTTCTCACAAAACAGGCTGTTGAGCGCCCTACTTATTTTAGCAGGTATTTTTTGAGCTTGTTTCAGGCTCATGTTCATGTGTTCTGGAGACGGGTTTTCAGAGATGCATGTGGTGTTTCAGGGATGGCATAAAACCTTCTATAGTGGTCCTGAGAGAAATACTGCTGCTGCCTGTGAAGCCTTCCTTCATCAGAGGATCAGCTCTGCTCCTGCTGCTGTCATATTGCAAAATGACACATCTCCAGTGTCATTAAGACTTAATCTTCTCCTGCACATGTGATCACAGAATCACAGAATCACCAGGTGGGAAAAGACCTTCAAGATCACCGAGTCCAACCCATGTCCCGAGTCCAACACCTCAACTAAACCACGGCACTGAGTCCCACATCCAATCTTTTTTTAAACACATCCAGGGATGATGACTCCACCACCTCCCCAGGCAGATAATTCCAGAACTTTATCACTCTTTGAGTAAAAAACTTTTTCCTTACATCCAACCTAAATTTCCCTTGGCACAGCTTAAGACTGCATCTTCTCATTCTGTCAGCTGTTGCCTAGAAAAAGAGACCAACCCCCATCTGGCTAGAACCACCTTTCAGGAAGTTGTAGAGAGTGATAAGGTCACCTCTGAGTCTTCTTTTCTCCAGGCTAAGCAACCCCAGCTCCCTCAGTTATTCCTCATAGGGCTTGTGTTCCAAGCCCTTCACCAGCTTTGTTGCCCTCCTTTGGATGCGCTCAAGTGTCTCAACGTCCTTCCTGAACTGAGGGGCCCAGAACTGGACACAGCACTGGCAGTGCGGCCTCAACAGCGCCGAGTACAGGGGAAGAATGACCTCCCTGCTCCTGCTGGCCACACTATTTCTGATACAGGCCAGGATGCCCTTGGCCTTCTTGGCCACCAGGGTACATTGCTGGCTCATGCTCAGTCAGTGATTGTGAGCCTGAGCTCAGTGATATGTGGATATTGAGTTTCCTGACCCAGTTTTTCTGTTCAAAGTAGGATGGTAACAAGACATCAAGCAGGTTTATTGTCTGGTGTATAGCTGGCACTTTCTGGTAACAACAGCGATTTTCACTTCCATGTGCTTCTTCCAGTTAGCCAGTGTGCTTTTCCCCAACTTCCCCTCTTGTCCTCTTTCCCCAAGCTTTAGGCAGGTTTTGTTTTGCCATGGAATGTTATCTTCAATAACCATGCTGCCCTCATGGGTCAGTTTGACTTCTTCATCTTTCTGCAGTTTCTAGGTAACTAAAGTACCCATTGCTACATGTGGAGCTGACAGAGGAGAGCTTTCATTCACCTGTATTTTTGCTCATAATCCCTCCTCTTCTTCCATGTTTCACACTTCTTATTATCCTTTCAGTTATATTTGGAGTCTTTCTCGTCTTTCACCTTTGCTTAAAAGCCAGTTCCAGGTAGAAGTTTTCAAGACAAAAGGGATGAAAATTTGCCTTCTCTTCATTTAGTGCAAAAGCTCCGCAACAGGTAGCCTTCTGTTTTCAATTTCTCGAGCTATTTTCCTTTTGAAATATAGTTACATTAGACTTATAAATAAACCCCCAACACTGAAGTACAGTACAGACCTTACAGACTTACTGTTCATCTCCACAGCTCACCAGACAACTTCTGATCATTCTATCCAGAAATTACTTTGGCCCACAAATGTACCAGAAATGTTTTCCTGTCTACCAGAACAACACTGAAAATACCACATCATCTCATTTCTTCAGAGACTGCATGCAGAAAAATTATCTGCCATCCACCAATCAGGTATACCTGGGTTTTACCACTCAAATTGCATTTTTCCCTCATGCCCAAAAACATGAGTACAAATCAGCTGACCTTATTTTTAGTTCATCGTAAACACACAAAGTAATTTCACATTAACCGTTTTTTCTTTTTAATAACATAATATTTCTATTTAATCCTTGACTGCCACTTCACCATATTTCCAGTAAAGATGTAAAAATCTATCTGCATAGCAATAATAATTGGCTTAGTATTTCTATTTTGCTGCCAAGTTTCTTGTACAATAGTCAACAAGCATTTCAGTTACTCCTTGCTGACTTCATCCAATTTTCCAGCTGGGTTACATATGTTGACCAACTACCACTCCAATCCACACATTATTGTACTTCCCTCTGTTCCATGCTCTAGCCCCCAATTTGTGTCTTTATCCTTTACTAAATAAAGCAATTTTATATGCTACAGAGACATAAATACGCTTATCTAACCACATATTGCATTTAAAAATTAATTTATTTACTGTTGAACTCAATAGCTAGAGATAATGTTGATGACTTCTCATCACCAAGCCCTTCTGTACTTTATCATCATCTCATAACTCATTTTTATTCATACACTGAAAGATAAAATAAACCATTTTACTCTTTTTCAAATCTAAGCATTGAACTGAAGTCAAACAACTACAATAAAATAATAATAAAAAATCTCTGACTCTACAGTAACCCCCTATCAAAAGCTTCTTTAGCTTACTCTGGATTCAAATGCTGAGCTAGTAAGATGGCCAGTTCTGTCTGTTCCCCTTAACTTTCAGCAGTTCAATTTAAAAAAGCTTTTTTATTTACTTTATATGATTTTAAACCAAACTGAGAAATTAGGAGAGTGCCACATAATTCATGACAATTAGGTCTACTTTTCAAGAGAAACATATGAATTTTGTGAAATATAAAACCCGTGGTTTTATCTTTCAAATCAGGTTTGTTGTTTTAAATTTCTGATAGTAATACAAAAGGTAGTTGCTAAATATTTATTAACTGCTGAAAAGTAGGTAGATGACACTGTATGTTTCTAAACATTTTGGATACTCACACAAATGTCTGACAAGTAGACTTCAAAAACTCTTATCTGCCAACACAGCAAATGGAAGAGACCTCCTGTCTCATCACACTTGCTGCTTGCAGTCCTAGTTAACTACATCCTAAACACCCTTCCACTGAATCATCAAAGACCAAGGTTGGGCTCCCTACACTCAGGCACATAATTTGGGGTTGAAATGTCTGGGATTTCATAGACTCACCAAAGTAATTTTCAAGGATGGGTGCCATTTAAAAAGCATGTCTGTGTACTGCTCCACTCATTATTACACAAATACATCTAATGAATGTGTTTTTGAAGGTGCAGTTTCAAAGTCTGGTTCTCCCCTCATGTTTTAATTCAGATTTTTGGTCTTACTTTATCCATACCTCAGACAAAACTCTCAACAAGAAGGGCTCAGGAGCCATTATTTTAAACTAATGAATCATTGGAAGTAGTGAGGAGAAAAAAGATAGGAGAGTGGGATGGCTTGCAGTGAAAAAAAATAAACAATCTATTAACAGATAACAGGATTGGAAGGCATTGGACCTTACAGTACCTTTTGTGCAACTTCTTTAGAAGTGAATTTAACTAAAAGAGAGGCAGTGTAAACACCAGTTGTATGATTTGGGACAGCCCGTCTTTACAAATTTTTCCAGAATTTATCAAACCATATCAGATTTACCCTAACCCTTCAAAACATCTTGAGTTTGCCACTAAAAATACTTCACACAAATGATAAATAGTGTTCCCTAAGGGACCTTAAACTTTTCGTACTATTTCATTCCCAAATCTAACCAGTCCACCAAACTTTCCTCCTGCCACAGGGAATTCTGAGCTATCCAAAAGCATCTATAAGCTGTCAACCCAGACTTGAATTTTTCACACTATATAGAACCAAGTTCAAGAAGAACTTGTCAAAAAATGTCAAATGCAATTACTCTTTCCCAGATCACTTTCATTCTCTACCTATGATGAATCTACTCAAACTTCAGGTCTGCAAGGCATTCAGACATAACACTGACACATCAAAACATTAGACAGGGCTATCCTGTATTCTGTACAGGAGGACACAACCACTGGAGAATCACTGACTTTCACTATCAGAGTCATGTAATCTATTTCCCCATACAAAGTCCTGAAAGCCTCACTATTTGTCATAAATATTTCTTAAATAATTTGTCTTAAATCAGCTGAAAAGTTTGCAGATTTATCAATTACCTCCTTTTACTGACTCTAAGAGATGAGCTGAGATCTTACCATGGCTTTTGGTCTTCTCTCTGCCTATGGCTGGCTTCCTGAAAATCCTGTCACAATCAGAGAACTGCCATTGAATTGGATGGGAACAACACTTCACACCAGGACACTGCTGCACGGCATTACATTTTATTTGGAAGCCTGGTGCTGAGGACTGTAATCAACACTTCATCACAAACTGCAGTCAATTGGAACAAACCAATTATTTTTGATGAAAAAGTGTTTGGAAAGACTTTCCAGGGAAGCAAGAGGGTTGTTGTGCACTTAAGGCACTGAAACTCTGAAGGTTCACAGCTAGAAGGGTGCTCTTCTGTGGAAACGGAGCAAAGCAGAAAGACACTGAGTCTGGCCACAACCAGCTATTTGCATGTCAGGGCACATGAAAATCCACAGAAATGGTAAAATTGGAGGGGAAGGCTGTCTCTTTTGGCTGGACTGTTTCTAACTGTTCCTGGATCGTGGGAATAGCTCTTTGGCAGTCACTGTGTGACTGTGTGACAGTCACAGCCAGGGCAGGCCAATGAGGGTGGCACAAGGACTGAAGCATACAGAAACTCAGTAAGTAAAGGAAAGGCATGTGCTTGAATCCATAACTGCCTGGGGAGAGGCAGAGGCAAGAGGAATGCTTGTCCAAACACTCAACAAATTACAAAAAATATTTGAAAACTTCTCCCCACCCCTATCCAAGATCAAGCCAAACATATTTTTAAGCTGGAATAAGTGTGAGTTGATTCCACTGTTGTTGAGAAAAATGTCTCCTGCAACACCCTGCCCCTCAGACCACACCACACGTACTCAAGGTTGGGTGGGATCAGAGCTCTTTTGGAATCTCAATGGAGCTTTTAAGAAGGAAAAACACTTAAAGGAGTGTCAGACCTCCTCAACCCTGTCTCTTGCTTTATCTTATGAGTGGAAGAACATAATGAAAGTTGAACTGTGCTATTCACAGTTTCCTCCTCCCATATGGCCCACTTCTAGTCTGGGATGAACTCAGGATATCAAGAATATAACCTTATTGAGGAAAAGATTTTTGGAATTATTCTAGAGACCTTCCCATATTCAGCTGTGATAGCAACTGTTGGTGCCAGATGAGAAATGCACTTCTGCAGGTATCTTAGGTATTCATTAGTATATTTATTTGCTCCAAAAACCTGCAAAAAATACAGAACATGCTCCGATGCTTGAGTGTGCTCCACCATTGTACCTGTTAATATTTCCATTAGGGAACGTATCTTATAGTCCCAAAGTCTGTTAACTGGCTTATTGAGTTCTGGTAATGTTAATTAGCAATTTATGGTGAATTGCCAGTTCCTTACTTGAAGGGTTATTATCAATTAACAACAAAAGTAAATGCTTACTGAGTTAGTTGTTTCAATTGGGTTAATAGTTGTTTCAATTGGGTTAATGATTGTTTGGATGCATTATACATTACAGCAGGACCTACTGAAGAATTTGGACAAAATAGTCTTAACACTTGTAAATTTACTGCAAATTCATTCAAATTTCCATTGAAGTTCATTACATTTTTAGCTCTTTGTATGATTTTTTATTGTTAAACAGACAAATCTCCCATCAAAGATTAGTCAAGGATGGAATAAACATATTTAAACTCCTATTTTAACTGCAGGCAAAAAGATTTAAAAACAAACAAACAAAAATCCCCAGCAAAACCAACCACCCTGCACTCCTTCCTAATAAACTGAAAATCTTACTTTTAGATTAAAAAAATATGGTGTCCATGTGTGTGTGCTTATTTTATCCCAGTCACTTCTTCACAACTGCAAAAAAGTGACAGCAGATTTAATTTGCTGATGTGTCTGGGAAATTTTTCTATTTCTATTCAGTTATCTTTCCTGCTCTCTGCTCCTACCTTTATTTTTCTCTCTTAACTCGTTTCATCACATAGGGGACTGTTTCCATTTCTAATTATAACTCCAAATCTATTTCACTTATGGAACTTTTATTATTTTTTAATCAAAGACCATCATAGCTTCTTCAGCTGAAGGGAATCCAACAGCACACCTGAATGCAAACTAACTCAGTCTTAAAACTGGCCAGATTTCAGCTGATTTTCCTGCACCTCAGCTTATCAAATCTTCATCCAAGGCCTGTTTGCTGGACTCTACTGAGCACTCAAGGAAAACAGCAGAACTGAAACAGAAAAACAGAGCTTCAAATGCTTGTTGATGACAGGGAAAACAGCAAGGGTCCAAAAGTATATTACAGTCAGCAAAAGAAAAGGAGACAGTAACAAGAAAGGTAAGTATGAGAAACACTCCAATTTGCAGAAATTTCCCTG
>WEIT01038997.1:6654-27161 GCA_013389985.1 Dryoscopus gambensis | reverse complement strand
TAAAATTAATGAAATATTAATATATTAATAAAAATAAAAGTTAAGTGTTAAACAAAAGTTTCTGATTATTTTGTGGGCGCTCCAGCTTTTATAATTCCTTTTGTCCCTGACCGTTTACGATTCTTGAGTGCTTCCCTCCCCTTAGGGGTGGGTGATCACAACACGTTAATAAAAAATGCTGCTTCTTACAGTTGTGCTTGTCTGTGCCTGGTCCATGTCAGGAGCAAGGCGGGTGCTGGCAGCATAAATAATCATGGAATCATGGAATATCCTGAGTGGGAAGGGACCCACAGGGATCATCCAGGCCAAGCCCCGGCCCTGCCCAGACCCCCAACAACCCCACCCTGGGCATCCCTGGCAGCGGTGCCCAAACGCCCCTGGAGCTGTGGCAGCCTCGGGGCCGTGCCCATTCCCTGGGGAGCCTGGGCAGTGCCAGCACCCTCTGGGGGAAGAACCTTTCCTGCTCTCCAGCCTGAGCCTGCCCTGGCCCAGCTGCAGCCGCTCCCTGGGTGCTGTCCCTGCCCCAGGGAAAGGGAAAGGCTGGGAACATTGCAACTTGCCGGATGTTAACCAGAGGAATTCAGAGTCTATCCTGGCTGTCCAAGATGATGGAGTAGGAGGCACAGGAGAATAAAGTAACAGTTCTTATGTACGTTGTACCTCTGGCGCTGCTTGTATTGAATTTGTAAAGGTAGAAAGGGCTGTAATGAAGGAAGGGGGGGGCACATTCTCAGTGTGTGCTGGATAGTAAAATAACCTTTATTTATACATTTCAAGGCATGTTCTGTGAGGAAGAACAGGTCTGTGTGTGCAAGTTTGGCTGCAGTGTTTCTGTCAAGCTGGACGCCGTGCCAGTTGTGCTTTGTCTCTGCCTCTGAGGTCCTTCTCCTGGCAAGGGGATATGATGCTGCTCTGGCTTGGGATCTGAGTGATGAGCTCAGCTTTGTGACATACTGTAGCTGGGTCGGTTTTTTCCCTAGGGTTAAATCCTATTTCCATGGTCAGACGGGCTGTTGGGAGGAGCTATTTGTGTTGTTAATGAAGAAAGATGGACAGAGGGGAGGAGGATCCACGGTGTTGAGGGTGTGGGGAGGATTTGAAAGGTGGGAGGCACTGAGGGGATGCTGCTGGGGAACCTCTGGTGAGGGTGGAGGATCAAGGGGGACAGGGCAGCTGCAGGTCTGGCTGCCTCTTTCACTCTCCTATCCTTGGCTTTAGGAGATCAGAAATTATTTGGATCTGAAGCAGGAACTGGAGGAAGATCCTTCTGGAGGACTCAGCCTTTTGTGCAGGCAAACAGCAGGGTCTGACACGGTAAGGGAAAATAATTCTAGTGAGACGTCCCTCTCCACAGCGTTTCTTCCAGGACCAATTGTGCTTCCAGCTCTCTTTTCCTCCAGCATGCTCTGTCCCTCTCTTCAGCCTTCCCTCCTGGACCAACTGAGGCACCAAATTTCCCCTCTTCCAGCACACTTTTGCTTGGCTTTGCAAAAAACATCCTTAGTATCCTCACTGGGAGGTGGAATGGAATGGAAAAGTGAATTTTTCCCAAAGGGCTGGAGGCACTGCCCACTTTCACTCTTCTTCCCAGTTCAGAACTTTAATTCATTCTGCTTTGGAAAACTTCACGGAATTGTGAAATTATTGGTGGGGGGTGTGTGGAATTGCTTTTAAAACCACTTTCCTATTTATTGATGACTGTTGTACCGTATTGGAACCTCGCAGAGAACGGTTCCTTTGTTCAAGACAGAGCAGTTGTAACTCATTATCTTCACATTCACAGCCACTTCCAGCGATTATTTGTCAGGCAGTCACAAAAAGAAGGACGAAGCCTGACACTCTGGATTGTTACCCAACAAAAGCCTAAGAAAAGTCTTTTGCAAGGAAATCAGTCTGTCCCTGGTAGGCGCTCTGTGTTTGTACACCTAGAGCACAACAGCTAAAATTTAAAATCCAATAACCCCCAAAATTCTGCCAGGGCTGGGCTGTGAGAATTCCCGACACTGACCTTGGGCAATTCAAGAACGATGAAATAGACAGAGCTGAACTGGATTTTGTGGTGGGTTGAGGTGGTGGAATCCTGTCTCGGGAGCTCCAAGCGTGATTCTTGATGTGTCACAGTTCTATGAACATCTTGCCTGGGGTATCCTCCCTCAGCGTCACCATTTAGCTCCCATTTGCCTTTGGAAGCTGCGCAGTGAATTAAACCCAGTGGCTGTGATTCCTCGGGAGAGCGCAGTGGAACTTTTAATTTATGATCTCTCTCCTGGGTAAGGACTGGTTTCTCCATTAGCACCTCCCTTAAAGGTCACGTTCTGGGGTGGATTTTTCTCTCTGACATTTGTCCACATTCAGCACGTAGGGAGAAATTGAGTTTGCAGATGTGACCTATGATAACATTTCTGAAATAAAGCAGAACTAATCTGCCAGGAAATATTGCTGAGGAACTGCTTGAAATGTCAGTGTGTCAGTGAGATGAACAGTTGTCTTTTTATTGAGTGTGCTGCTCTGCTGAAGTGTCCTCCTAGCAATTGTCAGAGCATAAAGTCTGTCCCGAAATCTGCAGTTGCCATTTACTGCCAAGAATGTTTGCACTCTTAAAAGCTTCTAGACCGACCACAGCACTCAGACTGAAATATATTTTTTAAATATGAGAAGGAGTTGAATAGTTACATTTTTATTTTTGTAAATTTATTTATTATATATTNTTTGTTTATTATAATTTTATATGATTTATTTATAGAATTGTATATTTGTATAGAAATAAATACATATATAATACATTAAAATATATCTTTTTAGAGCATTTGTATGACACTTTTAGTCCTGTCCTGTGTAGTTGTGCAAAGAACCTGATGAGACCTACTCAAGGCAAGGTTATTTCATGTCTGTATGTGCTAGGAGATGAAATCTTGACTCTCCTGGAACAAGTGGGGACAGCTCCCAGTGGCTTTGTTGTCAGTGTTTAAACCAGCTGTGACCGATGTGTCCAGCCAGTGGCACTGCTGGCACAGTGACCCATGGCCTACAAGCACCTTTCTGACACAAACTGGGTTAATATTACTTAAAAACTGTAGCAGTGAGATGGAATTCCTGTGTTGCAGCTTCTTTTGGCCCGGGTTTGTGAGGTCGGGGGTGCTCCAAGGGCTGCCTGTGCTCCGCAGGGGCCCATGGCTGAGCGGGTGCTGGTGATCGGCAGCGGGGGCAGAGAGCACGCCCTGGCCTGGAAGCTGGCCCAGTCCCCACACGTGAAGCACGTGTTCGTGGCTCCGGGAAATGCTGGCACAGCTGACAGTGGGAAAATCTCCAATTCAGGTAAAAAGTGCGGGAAGTAAAATCCTGGTCCGAGCAATCAGCGCTGCAGCAACTGAGACAAACCCACCGGGGAGGCACCAGTTGCTCTTCCTTTACTGGTGCCACAAACGATTGAAGGTGCAGTTTTATTTTTTATTGTGTGTTTTGTTTCTGGATTTCAGAGCTGCCCTGCTCTGTTTATTTTTAGCCTTGCTTCTTAAGCTAGTGAGGCTTATATGAGACCGTATTTCTACACCTCATCTCTTCCACTTCTGTGCTTGAATTCAGCGACCAATTCCAGTGAAACTTAACCCCGGAACAGAGGGCCCAAAGTTCTTAATTCTGAATAGAAACATGTCTGTGTCTGCCCAGGCTGCTTAGCTAAATTTAGTTGCATCATCCAATGCTTTGAGCAAATCTTTACTCAGCTGCTGAAATTGAGTTTCTTTCCAAACTTAAAGTTTTATTTTTCAAAGTTGTTATTGCTATGATAAGCAGCTTTAAAAAAAGATCTTGATTATGCATGGCAAATAAATCAGTTAGCAGATGTGTATTAAGAAGAGTAGTGCGAATTTGAGTTGTTCCCTATTCCTTTTGGACTGTTATTATTACATTGATGTTTTACTTTGCCCTTCCTCGGCTGTTTCATGATTTTAATCACACTTTTAGGGAGATGGAAAAAAGACATTCTAATCTCCTGTTGCTTTTTAGGCTTTACAGCAATCATTTAATTATTTTTCCTTTTCAGCTGTATTAGTGAGCAATCACACTATTGTTACCCAGTTCTGCAAAGATCATAACATTGGGCTTGTGTTAGTTGGCCCGGAAGCTCTTTTGGCAGCTGGTAAGTTAATCAAATAATTAAATAAACCTAAGTTGACAGAAAAAATATAGATAAATAATATGATAATATTATAATATAATAAATAAACAGAATATAATAATATAAAATAATATAATTAGGTTGACAGAAAAAAATCAGCACCTTGAATTCTGCTTTAAGATGGGAGGGTGACAGTGAGAGTGCTTAGTAATATATAGAGCTAAAGAGCCTTAAAACTCCAGGCTGAGAAGGGTCAGTGGATATTCAGACCCTCGTTTTAAGGATGAATGAGTTATCTGAAACAAAGGAAAGTGTAGCAAAGGGATGATGGGAATTTCCTTTTGTCAATGGCTTGATGTCCCCAAGGAGCCCCCTTGGTGCTTGTGCTGTTTCTGTGGGTCAGGGATCGTCGATGACCTGAGGGCAGCAGGAGTTCGGTGCTTTGGGCCCTCAGCCAGGGCAGCCCAGCTGGCCTCCAACAGCAGCTCCAGCAAAGCCTTCCTGGATCGGCACGGGATCCCCACGGCGCGCTGGAGAGCCTTCAGCAGCCCGCAGGAAGCCTGCAGGTTCATCATCAGGTACGTGTGCTGCCGCTGGGGGCTCCTCTGCCAAGTGCCTGTGCCCTTCACTTAGAGCTTGGGAGCTTCTCAGCTCTTGTTCTTCTCCAGCAGCTGCTGAATTAATGAGCTCTGTAATTAGAGACAGGTGATGAAAGTGCAGGTGTGGAGCTGCTGCAGCCCCTCTGCTCTGGCGCCAGGCTGGGAGAGCTGGGGGTGCTCACCTGGAGAGGAGAAGGCTCCAGGGAGAGCTCAGAGCCCCTGCCAGGGCCTGAAGGGGCTCCAGGAGAGCTGCAGAGGGACTGGGGACAAGGCACAGAGGGACAGGAGCCAGGGAATGGCTTCCCAGTGCCAGAGGGCAGGGCTGGATGGGATCTTGGGCAGGAATTGTTCCCTGGCAGGGTGGGCAGGCCCTGGCACAGGGTGCCCAGAGCAGCTGGGGCTGCCCCTGGATCCCTGGCAGTGCCCAAGGCCAGGCTGGACACTGGGGCTGGGAGCAGCCGGGGGCAGTGGGAGGCGTCCCTGCCATGGCAGGGGTGGCCCTGGATGAGCTTTGAGGTCCTTCACATTCCATACACATTCCATGATTCTGTGAACTGCAGCAGGTTGATTTTTCTGTTCTCAGATCCCAGCTCTTCTTCCTTCCCATCTGCTCCTTCAGGATGCTCAATAAGCCATTTAAAAGAAAAAATTGTAATCAGAAAAATATTTCTGTTAGTTAAGGGTTAATTATAATTTCTACCCAGACAGATACCAGCAAAATGCTCTCTGAGAGTGATTTGGAGGGCTCTGGTCAAATAGTCATAACTAAATGGGAACAATCTCATTTCTATGCCTGTGGGTTGTGTTCCCAGGCTCCTTGTCTTTGCTGGCAAATGCTCCATGTGCAATAAACTCGTGGAACCTGCGGGGTTTCTCTGAATAAAACCAACCTTTTCACTGGTTTTGCTTTGTAACTATGTCCAGTTAATGTTGCTGCCCTGTGGAGACAAGGCCAACACCTTCTCTGCCTGTCAGCAAGTGCGAGGCTCCAAAGGGAAAACTGTCCCAGGCGTGCACAGTGAGATGGGGAGAAAGGGAGCCTGGTGTGAGCCTGCGTGGGTGTAAACTGGGAGTGAGGTTTAACCTGACAGAAATCATAGTGTGGGAAGGAGAGTGAGGTGTTCTTTCAGGAAACAGGAAATTTGTGTGAGAATCAGCCCTCCAAAAAACGTTTAATTTGGCTGTTCATGAGCCAGACGGTGACTGGGTAAAGTTAAAATACATTAATTAACATGGTGCTGCTTTGTTCTTTTTTAACGTCTGGATTTAGTTTGTGTTTCAGAGTAAGTGGGGAAATTTGGGAGGTACAGTGGGATAAGATTTAATAGATCCTTTATGTGCCAGACCAGACTCAGCCTTGACCTCACAACCCCGAGCAGAACTTGCTGAGTGTTTAATGGGCTTGTGAGCTGTTCTGTGGCAGTGTAAAACCACAAATCACCAAGGAGTTCAGCTTTCCAGGCCTATGGCAGGAATCAAATAATAGCCTGGGAAGAAACTGGGAGGTGTTAAAAGTTCAGTGACCTGTCCAAGGATATACACTGAGTTGGTGTCAGAACCAACAGCAGAATTCCTGCATTTCTGGTTCCCAGAGGGCTCCGAGTCCATCACCTGTGGGACAGGATGGGCTAGCAGGGTGTGTGTTTTCCTGATGTGTTATTCTTCAATCCCTTGGGGAAAAAAGGGAGACGGTGGGAGGCATTCAGGAGCCAACTGCTGATTTCCCTGGATTCCCTGGATGCAGCAGGGATGCCTGACCCCCACTCTGCTTTCCTTACAGCACGGACTTCCCCGCACGAGTGGTGCGGGCGCGGGGTCCGGCGGCCAGGAAAGAAGTGACCATTGCAGCCAGCAAGGAGGAGGCCTGCAGAGCTGTCCAGGAGATTATGCAGGTGGATAAATCCTTAATTAATCCCTGGCAGTCCAAGTCTTGGTGTTCTGTACTCTGGGAGTTTGTAATTCCAGCTAGAGGAGACAAGCATTTTTGGGAGAAACTTGCTCATTCGATTCAGGAATTTCCCTGGGTCTCCTCAGATTCCTCCTGTGTGTCCCAGGCAGAGCCTGGAGGTTTTGTGACTGAACTGCTGTTCCAGCCTCGAGTCCCACTGCCCTGCCCCTCCAAATTTTAATTTTTCCTTGTCTCCCAGGCCTGATAAGGAGTATTTCAGTGTTGCCTCTCTATGTCCAAATGAAATTCCACTGGCTTTCCCCACTGGTATTCAAGCAAGCCTGCACTTCTCACACACATTGAGTTTTCTGTTAAAAGAAAATTAAGAGAGGATTTAGGCAGTGGATTCGTGTCTGCTAACTGGGGATTTATTTTGTTTTGTTTTTAAAGGACAGAATATTTGGAGAGATGGTTGTTATTGAAGAACTGCTTCAAGGGGAAGAACTTTCTGTATGTGACTGATGGTGTGATGTGCTTTTACTCTTTGGCATTATTGCTGTGCTTCTGCAGACACACCCAAGTTTATTGTTTCAAATTTCAATTTTTTTTTGTTTTATTTGCACTTGGAGAAATATAAATATATAACATGCAATCTAAGTCCCGTGTCATGCTAATCAACGCATGCTGTCAGTAGATTTTTCTTCTACATTAACAATGACATTGCTTTTATGGTAATTGTTTCGGGGGAAAATGATTTTTTTCCCCTCAAGTGACCCCAAACCTGTTTGTATGGACTTTGCCTTGGTAATTCTGGTTACATCAATAACTTTGTGCTAATATTTAGTGCCTCTTTTAGACTACTCACATGCCAGAGGACAGGCATGTGTCCATGTGACTGACAGGTCAAAATCTGCTTCTTCAAAAGGGAACTGTAATGAGAGCCACCATTCTCTTGGTTATTTAAACATGAGAAAGAAACAGGTCTATGGGCTTACAGCAGAATAAATGGATTCTTTACTCAGAGGGTGGGCAGGCCCTGGCACAGGGTGCCCAGAGCAGCTGGGGCTGCCCCTGGATCCCTGGCAGTGCCCAAGGCCAGGCTGGACACTGGGGCTGGGAGCAGCCTGGGGCAGTGGGAGGTGTCCCTGCCATGGCAGGGGTGGCACTGGGTGGGATTTAATGTCCCTTGCAGTCTGAGCTTCTGCAATTCCTACATTTCCCAGCAGAACTGAGCCTCAGCCTGTGCCCAGCAGTGCTGTCCCTCGGGTCGTTGGCACGTTGTGACCTCTGTGACCACTGTGGCCTGTGGCCGCTGTCACCGCCGTGACCCTGTGACCGTGTCTCTCCCTGCAGTGCTCCTGTTTCACCGACGGTGTCACCGTGGCCTCCGTGCCCCCGGCTCAGCCCCACAAGCGGCTGCTGGACGGGGACCAGGGCCCCACCACCGCGGGGATGGGAGCCTATTGCCCCGTGCCTCAGGTACGGCCCCTGCTGCTCCCCAGCCTCTGCTCAGCACAGCCCCTTTAGGGCCCCGTCTGCTTCCAGCCCGGTGTCTTCTGGAGTGGATTCCAGGGCTCAAACCTGAACAGTCATTCTTTGGGGTTTGATCAGCCTCTGTTCTCTGGAGCAGCTCTCTTTTACCTCTTCCGTCGTTCCTAAACTTGGTATTCCTCTGCTCCCATTTGCAGCACGTCAAAAACCCCTGCAGAATTCTGCGTGTGTGGAACCTTTGTGCCCTGAACATAACCTGGGGGTTCTGGTTGGTTCTCAAAGCACTGCTCTAAATAAGCTGCTCCAACACATGGTCAGTGTGGGTTTGTCCAAGGACAGAAACACTCTGACTGTGTTCAGCCCAGGCTGCCAGTCCCAGACCTCCTTAAGAACCACCCAAACCATCTCGGGAGGCAGAGGAGGGGAATTTCCATCCTTCAGGCAGCAGCACCCCAAGGGAAGGAGCAGGGTTGGGGTGGGACAGCAGCAGAGAGCTCAGGCATCTCCTCACCCCAGGCCTTCCAGCAAGGCCAGCAGATGCCAGCACTGCCTCACTGGGTTTGGTTTGCTTGTCAGGTTCCTGAAGCTCTTCTAGAGCAAATCAGGGCTGCAATCCTCCAGCATGTCGTGGACAGCATGAGACAAGAAGGAGCAGCCTATGTAGGTGAGTGAGCACCTGAAAGCCAAGGCAAGCCCCTATCCAGGTCAGTTCCATTGTCTGCTGGAGTTCCAGATGCTATTTGTATAAAAGAACCCAGCAGCAGCAGCTCATTTTTCATGCAGTGTTAAGCCTCACTCATTTGGTTCACAGCTCTTTGTTTGGGAGAGAACTTTGGTCTCTTCTCCTTAAAGCACAATGATTTTATTAAATATTTTTAATTAAAACAGATTTATTTGCAGTTCAGGCGTGACATATACTTCAGTCCTGCTGTACTGCTCACTCCCACGTACAACAATGTCCATTTTCCCCAGCTCTTTATCCAGAGGATGTTTTGGAAAAGGCAGGTGGTGTCCACAGGTGTCACTTAATGCCAAGGGCTGCTGTTGGCACTGAAGAGACCTCAGACCTCTGAAGAGCTGGGCTCCAATCCACATCTTTAGTTTCTGCTTTTTGGGGTCTTTTTTACAATGCCTGAGTAAGAGTGGAGTGGGAGTTGAGTAAGAATGGAGTTGGGCGCATGATGCCAGAGAACCTTTGCTTTGTGGGGTTTGAAATGTGGTGCCCTGTTCCTCAGGGGGCTGCTCGTCACTTTTGTGGACATTGAGGAATTATTATGACTTGCATCTAAGTGCTTGCAGAACCCTTGCTCCTAATGCCCTCTGATTTGCAGAAATGAATCCCACACTCCAAAATACTGTTTCCTTTAAAAGAGATCTTGAAGGAAAGAAAGAAATGTTTAAGTTCATTTGCTTGGCTGTGCTCTTTGTGTCCAGGTGTGCTGCAAACGGGTTTGATGCTGACCAAAGAGGGGGTGAAGGTTTTAAACTTTAAATGCCAGTTTGGGGACCCCCAGTGCCAGGTGAGTGGAACACACTGGAAAATTAAAGATGCTCCATTCTTTTACCTCTTACTGTTGTAGTTTATTTCTAGGGAAAGATCTGGATGTGAACATCTTAGACAATGTCTGAGGTAACTTAAAACTTTGGCTGGTCATCTCCTGGGAATTACTAGTGAAAGGTTTTAAGTTAAAACACTGTCCCTCAGATATTGTGCTTCTGGATAGAAGCAGAATGGGAGGGGCCTAAATTCATGCTCCTTCTGTATAAGCTCACACCTTGTGTTTCTAAATTTATGACTGGTGCCAAATGATGCTGCAAATTGAATGTTCACCCAGAGTTTCCAAATCTCCTGGCTTGGCACATACAGATTTTATTCCATCAAGTGAATTTTCCCTAAGGTGAAGTTCAGCCAACCAGCAAAATAAAAATTAACTTCCATCACTCTGAAAACTTTCTACAGGTAATTCTCCCTCTGCTTAAAAATGATTTTTATGAAGTGATTCAAGCAACAATTGATGGCAAACTCTGCAGCTCCATGCCAGCCTGGTGGGAGAACAGAACTGCTGTGTGTGTGGTCATGGCCAGCCCAGGATACCCAGGAGACTGTGACAAAGGCATGGAGGTAACAGGTAACTCCGGGAGGTTGTTCATTCTTTAATTACAGCCTCGTCCTTCAGCGGGTTCGGATCTACCTCTGCTCCCAGAGGTCTGCACGGCTTCCCTGGATCCCGCTGGGAGCCTGCCTCCCCGCCCTGCTCCGTGTCCTGAGGGCAGGAACGCTCCTCACTAAGGCCTCTCACCTGCAGCGTAAATCTGCTCTCAGATTGCCCCCCAGGGACTGCCCCTGGATCCCCGGCAGTGCCCAAGGCCAGGCTGGACACTGGGGCTGGGAGCAGCCTGGGGGAGTGGGAGGTGTCCCTGCCCTGGCAGGGGTGGCACTGGCTGGGCTTTGAGGTCCGTTCCAGCCCAATCCAGTCTGGAATTCCATGATGCTTTATGGGATGGCTCAGAAGGGGATTCCTGGGGCCAGTGCAGTGGGATGCCCTTCACTGGTGATGCTGTTTCTCAGAAGAAAGGAAAGTTTGGAACCTTTATTGTTGTTCTCCTTTGACTGAATGAAGGACTTCAATCTTCAGTGTTTTATGCACAGATGGGAACGGAGCTGGGGAAGGGTCTGGAAAACACATCCTGGCAGGAGCAGCTGAGGGAGCTGGGAAAGGGGCTCAGCCTGGAGCAGAGGAGGCTCAGGGGGGACCTCACTGCTCCCCACAACTCCCTGACAGGAGGGGCACTGAGGGGGGGTCGGGCTCTGCTGCCGTGTCCCAAGGGAAAGGAGGAGAGGAAAGGGCCTCAAATTGCACCCGAGGAGGGGCAGGTTGGAGATTAGAAACAATTTTTCCCTCCCAGAGCAGTGAGGCCTTGGGATGAGCTGCCCAGGGAGGTTTGGAGTCACTGTGTGTGGGAGTGCTCAGGAGGAGTCTGGGTGTGGCCCTTGGGGACAGGGTTTCAGAATGATGATGATGCTGCTGAGGTGGGACTGGATGACCCTGAAGGGCTCTTCCCACCTCGATTCTGTGATTGTCAACAGAGAATGTGATTCAAACTCCTCAGAGAATTCCTTTTGTTTTTGCAGGGCTTCTGCAAGCCGAGGAGCTGGGGCTGCAGGTGTTCCACGGGGGCACAGCGCGGAAGGACGGCCGGGTGGTGACGAGCGGGGGCAGGGTCCTGTCCGTCACTGCTGTCAAGCAGGACCTGATGGAAGCCCTGGGAGAAGCCAGCAGGGGCGTGGCCACCATCCACTTCCAGGGGGCCACGTTCAGGAGGGACATTGGGCACCGGGGCCTGCGGCTGCTCCAGCAGCCCCTGTACGTGAGCGCAGGCCCTGGCACGGGGAGGCCAGCCCAGATGTTTCTTCCTGCCCCCACATCTGGGCCATCTCTGATGGGCCCTGCAGAAAGTGTCGCTGCTGCTGCCAGCACGTCCTTCCCTCCCCACAGGGCCCTGATGTACAAGGACAGACACGTGGGAGCTGTAACCAGGGACGTTCTGAGTCACCTGCCACAAACATCAGCTGTGAAAGGCACCAGGGCAGGTAGGACTGGGAAGAATCTGGGAATTCCCTCAGTATATTGGTTCTTTTCTCCCTGCGAGGTGGGCAGTGCTCTCGTGGCATTGAAACTGAGCTTGGGAAACTGGGCTGGGAACAGCACAAAGAAAGGAAATTCTTTCTTTCTTTCAATTGAAATAAATGAAATAAAAGAAATAATTTCTTTCTCGTCACTCCTCCTACTAATAACTAACAAATGCCTGCCTTGCCATGGAGGCAACTGTGCTTCTTAGAGGTGCAGAATGGAAAGGAATATAATGGGAATAACATAAATAAATAAATAAATAAAATAATAGTAATCAAAACCCTGGAGCAAAGGAGGCTCAGGGGGGCCCTTGTGGCTCTGCACAAGTCCCTGACAGGAGGGGGCAGCCGGGGGGGTCGGGCTCTGCTCGCAGGGAACAGGGACAGGAGGAGAGGGAACGGCCTCAGGCTGGGCCAGGGCAGGCTCGGCTTGGACACCAGGAGCAATTTCCTCCTGGAAAGGGAGCTCAGGCCTCGGCAGGGGCTGCCCAGGGAGGTTTGGAGTGCCCATCCCTGGAGGTGCCCCAGGAGTGCCTGGAGGTGGCACTCAGTGCTCTGGGCTGGGGCCAAGGTGGGCATCGGGCACAGCTGGGCCTGGCTGGGCTGGGAGGGCTTTTCCAGCCTCAGGGATCCTGGGGTTCTGTGATAATTTGCACTTTTTGTTCTTGGTGAGGGTTTTTGGGTCTTTTTATTTCCCATAAATCCAATCCTTGCTGTGTTTGTACTCAGCAGGAGGTCGCTCAGAAGGAAGAGGCTTTGCTGCTTTCTTTGACCTGAAGGCATCTGGTTATGATGATCCCATCCTGGTGTCCCAGACCAAGGGCCTCGGACCCAAATTACAGGTAATTGGCAGCCCCACTGCAGCAAAGCTGACGTCACCAGCCAGGGCTGTGTCAGTGCCACAGCTGGTCCCAGCACCCACACCCTCCTGAGCTCTACAAGCACTCCTGAGTCCGCTGCAATGGGCACCTCAACTTTGTAAGTGGTTATTTGTGCAAGGCCTGGGCACGTTGTTTTGAGAACATGGGTATTTTGTGATGAAATGATGATAAACCGAGAGTTTAGCTGAACACTTAAGGCACTAAAAGGCAGAATTTCTGCTCTACAATGGAGGGTTCATTGGATTTGGGAAAGGTCTGTGCGGAGGAGCACAGGGAGGTGTTGAAATGAGAAGTGGCAGACTCAGCCTAATAAATTGTGTGTGGAGAGGGAGCACAGGAACCTCTCTCAGGGCACTGGGGAAAGGAAGGATGGAGGAAATAAACATTAAAGGGGAACAGAAGCCAAGAGATAAAGAATTTTAGTTAGCTGAGAACAAACAGGATAAGCTGAATTAGGACTACCTTTATGTACTGAATTAGAATAAATTGAACCAAGGATATATTTATGTATTGAATCAGGACAAGCTGACCCAGGGATTTATTTATATATTAAATCCAAAGGTTTTCAGCCATCAGGAGAGTGGAGATCTGAAGCTCCTTTCACTGTCAAGCACAGCAATGTCCCTTGTTTCAAGTGGTTTCTGCCTTTAAAGCCAGGATAACAAACAGCAGGAGACTGAGCAGAATCATCCCGAAGGTCTTTTGCAGTCCTACATCCTGGGACACCTCTGAGCATGAAAAAGTGATGGGTGCTGGCCCTTGTCAGTCTTTGTTCCAACTGCTTGGCACAGAGACTGTTCCCAAGGCTCCTCCTTGGCCAAGGAAAAGCTGGCCGATGCCTGCCCGGATTGTTCCTGGAGCAGTGGCAGGGAGGTGCTGTCATGCAGCAAAGGCCATGGGATGCCTGTTCCCATAGCACTCCTGAATCCAGCAGCCAGGGAAATCTATCAGCAATCCAGGCCAGACTTTGTTTGGGTGCTGCTCCCTCACCATTTGGAATCCAGTGATGTTTATCCATGTTTTCCCCTCACCCATCCCTCTGTCCTGGGCTTTTCTGCACAGGTGGAACTTGAACTCCTTGAAAATTTATTCATTGATGATCTTAAAGGTCGTTTACACCCTAAATAATTCTATGATTTTATAATTCTGTGATCCCTGTGTAACCTTTGCCCCACTGCAGCCCTGTGAGCTGAGTGGGATGCTGCAGGGTATCCCTGAGAGCTGGAACTGTCAGCACTTTATGGGAGCCACAACACCTGACCCAGGTTTCATTACTTGTGAAAAGCAGACACCTCGAGGACTTCCTCTAAAACCAAACAGCAACTTCCCTGTGGGAACTGTCTGTGCTTTATTAACGACCTTCCAGGGCCCAAAGGGGCTCCAGGAGAGCTGCAGAGGGACTGGGGACAAGGCCTGGAGGGCCAGGAGCCAGGGAATGGCTTCCCAGTGCCAGAGGGCAGGGCTGGGTGGGATCTTGGGCAGGAATTGTTCCCTGGCAGGGTGGGCAGGCCCTGGCACAGGGTGCCCAGAGCAGCTGGGGCTGCCCCTGGATCCCTGGCAGTGCCCAAGGCCAGGCTGGACACTGGGGCTGGGAGCAGCCTGGGGCAGTGGGAGGCGTCCCTGCCATGGCAGGGGGGGCACTGGATGGGGTTTAGGGCCCCTCCCAACCCAGTCCATTCCATGATTCTATGATAATATTCCAAAAACACAAGCCAAAAAAAAAAAAAATCCAAAAATGACAATTTCTGGGTAGCTATAGCTGGAATTTGAACTAATATTTTAAAAAAGCAAAATAGATCTTTCCTTTTTTCTGCAAGAAAATGAGCTGTTTTCTCCTGATTTAAACTAGATAATGCAGCAGGTTCTGTGCGCCATGAAAGTCTTGTAGTGATTCCTTTCAGAGAAAAGAAGGTTTCTGCTGATTTCAGTGATTAATTGTTGAGTTCTGCCTCTTTCTCGTTCCCACCATGTTTTTTGCAGGTTGCCCAGGTCTGTAAAAGACACGACACCCTCGGGCAGGACCTGGTGGCCCTGTGTGTCAATGACCTCCTGGCTCAGGGAGCTGAGCCCCTCTTCTTCCTCAGCCATTTGGCCTGTGGCAAACTCGATGCTGAAGTGATGGAAACAATCAAAGAAGGAATAGCTGAGGCTTGCAGGAGTGCAGGGTGTGCTTTCCTGGGTATGGACACTCCTCTCCTCTGGGATTTGAAGGTTCTCAGGTTGAATTTATCACCAGAGAAATGGACTTGGGAGGCAGAGGCAGAATGTGGCCCTGGAATTGTTGGTTTCTGTTTGGTGGAAAAAAGAGTTGAGAGTTTGTGCTTAAATTCTGCCTTGTTTGTAAAATGTGTCAGCACAGAAAGATGGGGTTTAGTATTTGTGCATTTGGATCCTTGTTCTTCCTTCTTTATCCCTGAACAAGGCAGAACAGAACTGGAAGCCCGACGTTCTTCAGTGTTAATGTTTTCCTTCCCTCCCCTACTCTCAGTCCTAGCAGAGAGGTGCCACGTGAGTACCAGAAATAATAATGATAAAAACGCTTCTTCTTTCATGAAACCTTGGTTTGTTGGAGTCTTGAGGTGAAGTAAGAAACCGAGAAGGGTTTTAAAAAGATATCTGAATGTTCTCCTTAGGCTGTGTGTCCCTGGACATGCTGCTCACTTTAGGAGATGCCATAAATTTAAAATGGTGTTACAATAATGGCTTTGAGCTGAGGGAGGGCAGGGCTGGATGGGATCTTGGGCAGGACTTGTTCCCTGGCAGGGTGGGCAGGCCCTGGCACAGGGTGCCCAGAGCAGCTGGGGCTGCCCCTGGATCCCTGGCAGTGCCCAAGGCCAGGCTGGACACTGGGGCTGGGAGCAGCCTGGGACAGTGGGAGGTGTCCCTGCCATGGCAGGGGTGGCACTGGGTGGGCTTTGAGGTCCCTCCCAACCCAAACCAGTGTGGGATTCTGTGACTCTACAATGAACACAAACAGGAGGTGCTGACCCCTGTCTCCCTCGCAGGCGGGGAGGTGACAGAACTGGCGGCTCCGTGTCCCTCGGGGCTCTGTGACCTGGCCGGGTTCGCGGTGGGAGCGGTGGAGCGAGGCCAGAGGCTGCTGGGGCTGCAGAGAGCCGAGGAGGGGGATGTGCTCCTCGGGCTGGGCTCTCCCGGCATCCACGGCCGCGCCTTCGGCGTCGTGCGGAAGATCCTCCTCACGTCCTCCCTGCACTGCTCCTCGCCAGCCCCGGGCAGCTGCGGGGACACCACTCTGGGTGTGGAATCCTTCTTCCCAAGGGATTTGCATGGCCAGGGGCTGCCACGGGCTGTTCCCGTCGGGCTGGGTTAATCAGTCTTTGGGGTCGGGCTGCTGTCCACTGCTCTGGAAGAGTGGGCAGCACTTCTGCCTCCTTCCCAAGGCCTGCAACAAGGACTGGGAGAGCACCTGTTCAGGGAAGGATTCCCACAAAACACCCCACGGCCTTTGAAAGCAATTCATTGAACTCAGCCTGGAGAAGGGAAGGCTCCCAAAGGGGCTCCAGGAGAGCTGCAGAGGGACTGGGGACAAGGGCTGGAGGGACAGGACAAGTGGGAATGAGTACAAACTGGAAGAGGGGAAATTTAGGCTGGATATTGGGAAGGAATTGTTCCCTGGCAGGGTGGGCAGGCCCTGGCACAGGGTGCCCAGAGCAGCTGGGGCTGCCCCTGGATCCCTGGCAGTGCCCAAGGCCAGGCTGGACACTGGGGCTGGGAGCAGCCTGGGGCAGTGGGAGGTGTCCCTGCCCATGGCAGGGGTGGCACTGGGGGGGCTTTAAGGTCCTTTGTAACCCAAACCATTCTGTGATTTTTTGAGTCTGAGCCTCTCGTGAGGTTTTAAACAGAAGCACTGAGCTGACACTGTTGTTTGCAGGAGATGTTTTGCTGACCCCAGGGAAAACCTTCAGCCCAGCTCTGCTGCCTGTCCTTCGCTCGGGGCACGTGAAGGCCTTTGCCCCCACAGCTGAGGGGCTCCTGGGGGGCATCTCCAGGGTCCTGCCCGAGCACGTCAGCGCTGTCCTGGGTAAGTGCCTGAGGTGTTCCTGTGTGACAAAACTCATGCACAGCACGGCCTCGACCTTTCAGCTTCAGCTGTGGAATCCTCAGAAAAGTCCCTGCAGACTTGGAGACTGAACGGCCCCAAGTGGTGCTTTCCAAGGGGCTGCCAAAACCATTCCTATTCCAAGCCACGAGCACCAGTCTTCATTGGAGGAGGGAAATTGCAGAGGAGTTTAAGGGCAGCACATCTCTAGGACAAAAGGTGTTGGAGAAGACTCTATGTTCCTCAGGACACTGAACAGTTAAAAACCAATATTCACAGACAAAAGACCCTCTAACTAGTTAAAGTTAGAAAGTGGTATGTTTATTCAGGCACCGGCACGACACGGGAGTAACCTCCTAAAGATGTGTCCCCCCGCACAGGGCTCTTTGCCTTCTATTTATTATCCGAAGTTTTTACATCCTATGCGTATGCATAACCCAGTCCCTCCCATTCCCACTTCATATTAAAATGAGGTTATCAGTCCTTTGCACATGCGCAGTTCTTCTTTTGGATTGGGTCAGTGGTCTCAAATTGGGTCAGTGGTCTTGAAAGGTGAGGTAAGAAATGTCTTCCTCGCAATGACCTTTCTACCTTTTCATTGCTGGCAGGCCTTTGTGACCTCCTGGCACAACCCAACATCTCCCACTTGTAATTGATGAATATAAAATCCAGGTGCTGGTCATGGTTCTATTGGTTTCAATTTGTCCTTATGACAGTTCATCTATTTCTTCTAGAAACAAACTTAAAACAGGCACATAATGGCGAGTAATACATCACTTAGTCCTAGCTTCAAGCATCTAATAATCATTAGCTTATCTTTTGTTTCTCTAAAGTGATTCCTAATCAGTAAAAATTGCTTCTAACCCTTGGCTAAAATTTTAACTCTTTAAAGTCTTGATTCATTTCCCCACTCCTTCTTCAGAATGGTAAATTCTTTTACTAATATATAGATTCTTCTTCATCTATCCAAGTTGTATGGTAGGTGTCTCTCAAGATTGTACTCTATGCTCTTGATACTAAAGTCAAAGCTGCTACTCGTTGCATCATTCTCCAATTTCAAGCATTACAAGCATTACAATAGACAAAATCAAATTTATACTAACTAAAATAAGTAAAACATTAATTGGGTGAACCAGGGCATTAAGTAAGCTGGTTGCTGTTGGTGACCATCCAAAAAGCACATCCCACCAATGATGAGAGGAGTCTTCTAATTTTTAAAATACTCTCCGTATAGTCTCTGTGTCATGGTGTATTGTAATCAGTCTTCTTTCCTCTATTTTTAATTCGGTTAAAATTTTTCTTTAATTCCTTATGTTTCAGTAATTGTATGGCCAAGGTTAAGTTCATCCCTATAGGCACTGGCAATACTTCTTGTACAGCAATCAAATTCACCTTTATCTGTTGGTGCAATATAATAGGTGCCTGATAAGAAGGCCTTGTTTAATTGCATATAGGGCAGACCAGTTTATAGTTCTAGGAACTGCCCTCTCCAGCCCCTTCACTATAAAGTCTCAATAATCCTCTAATCTCCCCATGTCACTGTCATCATCAGGGTCCCACTGTGGATCCTGAAGAGGACAAACATCTTTAATTCTCATCTGTGTTATTCCACAAGCGTCTTTGCNTCTTCTGCTAAACTCCCTGCTGCTTTCAAAACTGATTGTTTTTCTGTTTCCGTGAGGGCATCCAGCAACAGCTGGAGATCTGACCAGTCAGGTCGGTGCTGTTTAACCATAATCTTGAATTTCTTTGCGACACCTATTGGGTCGTTTCGATAACGTTCAGCAATCTTTTCCCAAGCTTCTAAATCTATTGTAGAAAAGGGAATTTTGAGCAATATTATTTTCCCTTTNTGGGGGGTGAAATAGAAGCTGGAGTCGAAGTTGAAATGGAAATGGGAGTTGATTCAGCAGTGTGTAAAGCTGGAGCTGGAGTTGAACTAGAAATAGCTTTAATTGGAGTGGGGGATGGAATGTGAGCTGGAGCTGAAATAGAGATCGGAGTGGGGGGTGAAATAGGAGCTGGAGTTGGGGTTGCTGCTCCCAGCTCCCCCTGTTTCTGAGGGGGTGGTCTGTACAGATCCCCCAGCTCCTGCTCCAGTGGCTCAGCTGGATACTCCTTATCAGGGTGTGTGCAGCGTTGGGTTATTGAACATGCACTGCAACATCACTTGGGTTTCCCTCTATCAGCCTTATTGTTCTTTTCAAGGGCAAAAACCAGGGGACTGGAGCGGGGCCTAATTCCACAATCCCTCTGCCACTCGGGGTGGTTCCAGAGGGAGAAAAATAAATCAGCATAGGTTACTTCCTCCTATTTCTGCTCCCGTCTCAAAAAAAGCATAAGCTGTAACAAGGTCTCATAATCTAAAGTCCCAGCTGGTGGCCATCTAACACCGTCTTCAAGCCTGTAAAGTGGCCGCCACTGTGTACAAAACTTAGTGAGGGTCTTTTGGCTTTCTGTACCACCATAGCCCACTAGTTCTTCCCAGTGTGTCAAAATACAGCCTAAAGCACTAGTTTTAGGGATCTCTTTGCTCTGGTTAGTTCCCATCACTTCCTTTTCCCTTTTAACCAAACTAGTACTTTTTTCCAATTCTTATTATTTCCTCCTTTGCTTTTTATCTCACTTCCACCCAAGCCTCACTTCACAAATTCTTACAGCCCTTTTTTCAGTCTTCTTTTCAGTCNTAAAAATACATCACAGTTTGGACCCTTTTAGTGTGAACACCGGGTGATACAGCGAATATCGTCCTGCCATTACTAAAATACACACGCCATGATCAAAATAAANGCTTCCGCCCAAGCCTCACTTTACAAATTCTTACAGCCCTTTTTCAGTCTTCTTTTCGCACAGCCCACAGCTCAGGTACTAAGTGTAAATCTGGCGGTTTACCAACACAACTTCTGTAGCCAAAACTTACTTTTCCTCGCTTAGGCTGCGATTATAGCTTTTGACACCAGATGGCAATATTACCTTAAAAATACATCATAGTCAGGGCCCTTTCAGCGATAACACCGGGTCTTAGAGCAAATACCGTCCCTCCTTTACTAAAATATACACGCCACAATAGAAGAAACACACGCACAACTCATAAAACATAAACACCCACCACACTCGCTTCGTTTTTCCCGGCCGCCCCTGTCGCCCTAGGATGGAACCGCGGGTCCAAACTCCTCTCTCGCTTCGTGCTAACAGCGCGTCCCAGCAAGCCCTCACTCAGCCCCTCTCACCGTCCGGGCACACTCACAGCAGCGCAGTAAAATTTGCCTTTAAAGCTGCTGGCCCCAAAGCGCTGGCAGACCCAGCCCCGCACGGCGCAACAAACTGCACCATCGCCCTTCTTCTGCCGGCCCCCAAAGGCCGAGCCCGCCCCGGCTGCACGGCTCTGTCCCTCTGCCGGCAACCAAACACCGCTGACCAGATACCACTGACCGAATGCCACTGACCAGATACCACTGATCAAACGCCACTGACCAGATAGTGCTGACCAAACGCCACTGACCGAATGCCACTGACCGAATGCCACTGACCAGATACCACTGATCAAACGCCACTGACCAGATACCACTGACCGAATGCCACTGACCAGATACCGCTGACCAGATACCACTGATCAAACGCCACTGACCAGATACTGCTGACCAAACGCCACTGACCGAATGCCACTGACCAGGTACCACTGACCGAATGCCACTGACCAGATACCACTGACCAAACACCACTGACCGAATGCCACTGACCAGATACCACTGACCAGGTACCACTGACCGAATGCCACTGACCAGATACCACTGATCAAACACCACTGACCGAATGCCACTGACCAGATACCACTGACCA
>WEIT01038996.1:0-20657 GCA_013389985.1 Dryoscopus gambensis | reverse complement strand
TCTTACAAAGTGACACATTTCTGATGATGAAAGTAGAAGGCAAAGAATATTCTCAGTCACACATTAGATAGATCTGCTTCAAAGATCCCAAAGAAAGACCTTTTTCCTTTTAAAGTAAAACTGTCAAGAACACGTGGGCGGGTGAAGAATGCATTGCCTCGGATGATAGGCCTGTCATTAAAACACATAAAGGAGAAATAAAAGACATATAAAAAGACATATATTCCAAACTAAGCCCCTATTTTTTAAAAAAAGAGAATGCCCAGTTTAGCTTACATTGTAAGTTATGGAAGAGATACGTGTATGTATAGGTTAAAGCTCCAGCTGGCAAAGAAAGGGCAGCACAAGAAGAAAAATTACATAGAAATCACATTTTGATTACTGTAATTCTGTAGGCTTCATAAATCATTACCTTTTTCTCCTGCAGTACCACAGAAAGCACTGCAATTTCATATTACTCAAGGGAAAATTCCTTCTATTACTTAAATTAATTTTGTAACAAATTAAAGCTCCACGTTTTTTTTCTACGTTCTTTCTGGATGTATAGCATTTGTTTTCAGATGCTCTTTATTTCTCTATTAATATCCTTGTTTTTGTTCTTTCCCTACAGCTTTTCAAATCTTAAAGTCAAGCTTTTTCTCATGTAGTTTCATCTACACCAACACATCTGCCCATTTCCTCCAAACCATAATTTTCTTACTTTTATTCCTATTTTTCTTATTTTATGCTGCATGTTACTCCCTATTGTACTCACCCTTCATATTTACTATTCTACTTGGCAATCACTATGTCCAAACTTCAATTCCCTCTCAAGAAAGCATTCCACCATTAAGTACATGTTAGCATATGAGATACGAATACGTTTTAATATAGCCTTCATTCGATATGACAGATACAAATACAAATACTTCTGTAGTAAAAAGAATTGCTGGCACTGTAATGCTCATGATATTATCCTATTTCTTTAAATATTAAGCACTATTTATAAGCACTGTATCTTTAAAGTGCGAAAGTCTGACTGCATCTCTGTCAAGCCCTGAGACCAAAGAAGACTGACTTGAAAACTATCCCTTCATAGGTGAACCTGGACTTATTTTACATTGCTAAAACTACATATTATTAAATCAAATTTAAAAATTCAAGTTGTCTGTCTATGATTATCAAAAAACAAGATTGATTTTTGTAACAAGTTTTCTATGTCCTGTATTGTACCAACCTGCAAATGTCCATAACTGCAATGGAAAATACTGAACAGTATAATTAAGAGGGTGGTGAATTCAGTGATAACTTGACTGTGGTGTTTTAAATCTGTGCGCAGTCAGGATAGGTTTCCAGGCAGCTTTTACTAACTTGGACAGGCCAGACAAACCAACATATACTTCAACTGAGTGGTGAATAAAAGCTATTAATGAATTACATGATAACTGTACATTCTGATGCGAATCTTGATCTTGTGACCATATTGGACAGGAAAGCCCTGGCAAATTTCGCCATTGCTTCTCTAAGACAGTACCTTCCACAGCTGTTCACTCCCTCCCGTATTGCTGGCAGATATCTAGCAGCATTAGCGAAGCAGAGTGTGTGCCCCTGCCCTNGCATCTGAATCTTGCATTGCTACAGAGCTGGACTAACACTGAAGTTACTAACATATGCATACCACTCTGCTGACTCTGTAAAAGGCAGCTACCTCTGGCAAAAGGGGATTTAGTAACATATTAAACCACCACACCTGTTTCCTCAGTAAATGACAGTCAGAACTTGGTTTTTCAAATGTGGTCATTACTGCATTACTACTATCTTCAAGAAGAGCTTAGGGACACAACTTGCGACAAGCAGAGTCAGCAAGCTTAGGTATGTTTGCTTAAAGGAAAAAATGTCATGCTTTTTCACCAGAAAAGAGGGTATGTTCAGACTCTTGCCCTCACACAGGCTGCTTTGTCTTGCCAATGTCCCAGTCAGTACACTGGAGCAGAATGCTCCCACACTGTGGAGGAACAGCAGTTTCTACATCATACGCTACCCTCAGCACAGAGAAAGTGAGGGTAGCTCTAATTACCAACAGTTCCCAATTATTGGTACCACACATTGGCATTGTGCAGCCAAATAAACAGTTGCAGCACACACAGATACAAGGCACCTAGCTTTAAACTAGTTAGTTAGAAAACTTATCTGGCAGGGGCAGTACAGAATTCAGTATGAATATCTACAGAGCGTTTTTCCAGATCAAACTGAATCCCAAGCTGTTGTGGCTACAGTGTTATTGGTACCTCGTCCAGAAGGTAAAGTCATCTCAGGTATCTCTCTACAGTCATTATTCCATCTTAGAATTAGTCTGCTGTGATTGACACACAGCATCCATCAAGAATAGAGGATTTTGGTGTGCTTTGATGCAGACCAGAATCATTATGAATATTCAAAATAGTTTTAGAAGTCAGCTTACCAGATCACCTCCTCTAGAAGTACAAAAAGATTACATTTTATTTTCACGCAAAACCAACCTAGTTGCCTGCAACACTGACAGAATATTTTCAGATACTCTGTTCAACAAAACGATCTCTATTAAACCATAAAATAGCTTACTATTACACAATATGGAAAACACAAAACACCTCATCATGGTTGCATAGGAAAATATAAAGTACAGTGATTTGCTGTACAGTGTGACATTATGTTAGATTAAAAAAAATGCAACACCTAGCACAAACACAAAAAGGAAATTTGGCAAGCACGTGCATGCACTGTCTCTAAACAGAGATGTCTTCAGAAAGAAATCTCCGGAGGCAACACTGCCTTTGTTACGCAAAGGGGAGAGCTGGCATCTCTACAGACACTGCATGTCTGAACAAACATGCTGCAATTTCTTGTTTTATTATAGCAGTATCTCTGGCTATAGTCTGGACCTGCCTCCCTAACTCCCCCTGAAATCCTAGCAAGGAGAGAAAGGCCTCTTCAGTGCAAACTCAAGGCAGAACCTGGGTACTCTCAGCTGATTTCTGAAGAAGGCCTTCTCTCCTGAGTATAGGCTTGCAAGCATGGGCTCCTGCCTTCATCCCCAGCGCCTGAAAGCCAGACTCAGTACAAGGTGGGAGATTACCGTGTCTTGGCATGCAAACCACCAATAACTACATACACATAGCAACAGAGAACATGTATGAATTCTGGCAATCACAAGATCTTTTCCCTTAAAATTAAAAGGATGCACTTTGTGGAGTTTTTATTTGTTTGTTTGATATATTTTTAAAAAAGAAACAAAACCAACCTACTTTTGAAAAATCCTGCGATGCTGTGGTTATCCATTAGCCTTTACTCAATTCTGGGTGATAGGTTTTAGTGGTTTAGGAGTTTCAGTGGTACTGCTGGGTTGATGGATGTACTTAATGACCTTAAAATTCTCTTCCAACCTTGATGGTTCTATGATTCTATAAAACACTAAAGCGCTTGCCTAATGACTTTCTTAACCATTCCTTGCATGCTTTACCATGTCAAAAGAAGAATGTTTTGATGATGTACTCATTGCATGAATGAGTATATCATCATGTACATTTAACTTCTTAATCAACTATTTGACGGAAAGGATGCCGTTCATTATGGTAGAAAATTAAATGTAGCCAGCTGGATTTTTCTACTGCACAAGTTTTATAGAATTATAATCCCAATACATATAGGTGTACAACCCATTTCAATGATCTAACTGCACCTCTCCAACAACATGCAAACCACCATCTTGTGTAATGTACTTAAAATGTTTAACCTACTTTTGATCTAGTGATAATCAACTTGCAGCACAATGTGCCTTCCACAAGAGCAATTAAGCTATGTTTTCATTGCTTGTTACCTCAATTCCAAGCTAATCCATCACCAACATTGGTGCAACATTCTAAATGAAATAGGAGAGCTTCCCTTATTGAACAATAAAAATTATTTAAACATTTAATAAAAATTATTAGAATATTTTTAATTAGAAGACATAAAACTTTCTCTATTTTATAATGTGTGTAATGCTATACCTATGGTCTTTTCTCACGTAGATTTAGATTTTTTACTCCTAAATAGCACAGATATGTATATAATTTTTCACCTTACTTTTTTATTCATTATTTTCTTCTTTTTTATGTTTAGATGATTATTAAAAAATATACAGTCTCTTTCAGCATATTATAAACCTCCAAGAAAAATTTGCCTAAGTGCTAATGGAGATGTCATGCTGGAATGCCACTGTACAAATTAAATGGATTTCTTTTATAAACTGTCTTTTCTCTATTGTTAAGCCACTAGTCAGCAAAATATGTGTTACTATTTTTAAAACAGTAGCTAAAGAGTTGTTTGTTCATTCATCGATCAAATCTTCTTAGCCTGAGGAGCCCAAGAAGGTGGTCCTAAGATGGTTTTAGGGTGATTAATTATGGGATGCTGTAGATAGGGGGAATCCACATTTTTGCATGTGGCTGCACTGTTACTTCTGCTGGCACAGAGAGAACAGGTACAGCCAGATGAAATGAGCAGGTGGGACTTCCCCTGTGGTATGCAGCACAGTTTCCTGTTGCCTCAAGCAGCCTGAGAAGCCCCATCTGAACTGACTGGGAAGCAGCATAGCTGGACAACTGAGCTGAACCGATACAGCACCTCAAGCCCTCAGTTGGGGAAACTCCATCTCTCTCTCCCCGCCTCCGGTCCCCGCGTTCCTAGATGTGTGGCTTCTCTCCTGCTCATCCCTGCCCGCCTGGTAAACCAGTTCAGCACCCTACCACTCACTAGGCCTAAAACCCCACTGGCTTTCTGCCATAACAGTTAGTTGAATCCACCTAGCATGCTATAAACTGGTGTAAGTTGAGATAGGAAGGGATGAGGGAGAGAGAGGGGGATCTTGCTGCTTGGCAGCAGCAAGTCATCAAGTAAAATTTGACTGTATCATTGAACCACATTTTAAGGGAGGAATCCAACCACTGTAAACTGTGTAAACAGATGATGGAGAGAACTAACATAAAGTGTCCTCTAGAGGCACCTGCATATCCTCAATAAAGCTCTGGAGGCATCCCGTTTAGTGTGAAGAACCAGGTGGTAAGGATTTTGGATTCCCTCTCCCCTCCTACTCCTCTCACTCAAACAGCATCTCATTCATTAATCTAAACTAAAAATTAGGGATGGAATTAATTCCAGCTATAAAGCAGTATACTTTTATCATAGTTCAGGCACTTTCAGAATATCCTTTCATACCTCCTTCTTACACAGTTTTTTTTAAAGTCCCCCAATTTTAGATAGTTAAATTGAAAGAAAAATTAACACTTTTGAGTTTGCCTCCCAAGTCTGACTCGTCCAATTTTACCAGCCATTGTGGATATGAATGTCTATGTTCCAGCCTATAATACTCACGCAGAGAAGGAAGAGAGAAAACAACAGCTTGCAGCTGTTTCACCATGAGCCAAGGTAATAAATGGTAATAGATCTTGTGAGCTGCTGACAAAGCCTTTTATGTGATTTCCCCAGAATCCTACTATGAGATGGACTTACAGTTCTACTTACAGTTGGTCATTTCTAACCACGCTCCATTTTCATGTGGAACACGGAAAATGGTCTCTAGCCCTATCTCAGCTATCAGTGATTCACACTAATTTAGAAATGCTCCTTGCATATAAAATTTGTAAGCCACTCACATTTGTGGTAGTTTGTACACTTGAATACTAGAGTTTTACTTTTCCACAGGTGAATAAAGTAACAGGGAATAGATTTTTTTCTTACTGCCACAATACAAGCCCTGGACTTATCTAGTTTGATACATGCTAGTACGAACAAAATCAGCATTCTGGGCTCCTTTGGAGTGACTTGCCAGCAGGTTGAAGTATGTGATCCTTCCTTTCTATTCATGAAGAGACACACATGTTGGGCCCAGTGTTGGGCCCAGTACTGAGACTAATACACGAGAGACTTGGACACACTGGAGCAAGAAAGGCCACAAAGGTGATTAAGGACCTGGAGTACCTAACTTGCAAGGAGAGAGGGGAAGAGAAGGCTCAGGCGGGAAACTTAACAATGCATACAAGTACCTGATGGGAAGGTGTAATGGGAGGGAGTCAGGCTCTTCTCAGAGGTGCCCAGAGACAGGACAAGAAACAATGGGGACCAACTGAATTACAAGACGCATTCAAACATGACAGTAACACTTCTTTTTTGTATCATGTTCAGAGAGGGTGTGGAAGTCTCCAGCCCTGGAGATACTTACAACCTGACTGGATTCATTCCTCAACAATCTGCTCTAATTGATTCTGCTCTGCACAGGGGTATCAGACTAAACGATCTCCAGAGATGGGTCCAAACCTTTGTTATTCCATGATTCTATGGCTTGCATGAACTCATATATCAAGTGTGAAAAATTAGGAATAAAATCTATTTTAGCAACTTCATTTCAAAGCCATCCTTTCTCCACTTAGAGACACAAACAGAATTGGAAAGTACGGGATTCTTTTCTAATCATATGATTTATTGTGCTCCTAAAAGCTGAGAATATTTGGAACATTCAACATGTCTTTCTTTAACTTCACAGATTGTATTTTCATTGCATTTTTTTGTATGCATATGCATATAAGCATACATGATCAGGACACTCTATACTTACATAAGTATTTAGAAAAATGTAGATAAACATTCATAAAGAAGCGTTTGAAGTATTTTGCTTTCAATTTTGTAGTCCACTGCTCAACTCCCTATTTGCTCTAAAAGTTTCATGCATTAAAGGATTATATATATAAGATAAAAATTTCCCCTGCACTTCTAAGCATTTTTTTATCTGAATCACAACTTCTTGGTATTTCATTTCATCAAAGATTATCTCTGTATTCTTTCTCAACTATTTAGATAAAAGGAATAGCCACTGCAAATGAAAGGGGTTTGCCAAATTTACAGTGAAGAAAAAGATAACACAATCTTACTTTTATTAATTTCCTTAACTCATTAAGACTGTTCTCAATATCAACTGCATATTTTGCAGTAATTAAGTTTATAAAGAAATAAAGTAAAACGATGAACCATCTCCAAGCTCCAGGAAAGGCAAAATACAGATCTTGAAATTTAGGTTTTCTGAGCAATACATAGGTAAACATTAAACAAATGCACTGAAATTACTGCGTAAACATTTTTTAATATGATTCACAACTGCATTTTTCCACAACATTATTTTCAGGAAATAAAACTATATGTGGGAGCTACAGAACTATGTATGTAGATGCAACATTTTTTTCCTATTTCCCCTAATAGCCAAGATGTACCATGGCATAAATGGAGAAATGAGCACCTCAGGAGAGCAATTCAATTAATCTATTAGCTTGTTTCTTAGACTGAGATGAATCACCCTTATTTAACCAGCTTAACAACTCCATTACTATAAAGGGATCCCAAAATTCCCAAAATTACCATTAGGTTTGCAACCATACATTTAGACATCTTTGTTAAAACATATGACTCCCATCCTTTTTATTTTCCTTCTGAATTTGTAAGAGCAATATTGCACATTGAGAAATTTTTTTTTGTTAAAATGTAACAAATGAGCAGACTACAAAAACATATGGCTCTTTAGATCTTTCATTTAAAAACCCAAAACATAAAAGTGCCCAGGGAAGTATGCTACAAGCTCCCTCCAAATTTGGTTAAATCTTGAGAAAAATTAAGAAACTAGTAAGGGTACAGTGTACCTGTGCTAGTTTGATCTAGCTAGCACCCAAACATTAGCAATTAAGGGATTGAAATGTAGGTTTTAGAAATGCTTGTTATTTATTTAGCATGTATAGCCAGAATGCACAGAAAGTTTGTGCCTGGATGAACATATGTTAGAATTCATGCCGTGGCTTCTGCTGCTCTAAGATATCCAGCTAGCTTGAAGTAAAACAAATATGCTAGCACAGGCAATTAATCATGCCTTTGTTCCTCCTATGTATCCTATTCCATGCCATTTAGCACATGACCTTGTATTTCGGAATGAAGCTGAACAACACTGCCCAAAGGGGAATTATTGAAGGTAATGTATTTATGGACGGGAAAAGAATTTTTTTTTTTACCTTAGCAAGAAATAAGGCAAGGCCTACTAAACTGCATAAATAAGGGAAGGATTTTAAAAGAAGCTCACAGAAAGAGATACNACTGAAAGTCCACCCCATATACTTTATTTTATCCTTAATCCTTAAGCTTGTGTTTATCAGCTTCTTGACAATCTCTTATCAGTTCTACACTGGAAAGGTGGGTTGGGCCTGAGAGCTGTAGTTTCAGATACTGTGATCAGTGAGAACTAAAAGCTGACCTAAAAAGCGTTCTGTGGAAGTCTGAAAATATCTCTCGATCATCTTTCCCCTCCAAATAATTATTTTTCATCCAAAATTGGAGTCTTTCTGATGCAGAAGAAATGTGTCTTTTTTATGTATTTTAAAACTGACTGCTGCTTGAAACAGTATGCTCTGTCTCCCCTCAGTGTAGCTGACAGGATAACAGTGTCTATAAGCAATGGTCAGGGTGAAGAACTATTTACACAAAGCTAAGTACTGAAGGAGGAATACCTGCTTTTTTTCAGGTGGAAAGCCAGTTCAGGCACGTCAAGAATCCAAAAGTCTAGAGACTTAACCGTGAGCCATGCTACTCACCAAAACAACCTCAGCGTTATATGGGAACAAAAAATCAGGAGTGAAGCAGGAAAGAAAGACATCCCATAATCAGAGCAGAAAGCCATCCATATCCCCACATTTGGTATCATGCAACAGCATCTCCACAGAGAAGCCGGCAGTGTGATGAACACGACATCGCTCTCTGATCTGCTGAACTCTTCCAGCAAGACACTAATCAGGCAGGACACATGTTGGATAACCTCTGTGGGAATAATTTTGTTGAGAAGAGGGTAGAAATCTGGCTAGTCTGGTTCTACTTTCATTTACATAAGGATGGAGCTATTTCACTTGATTATGTCAGAATAATCCTGATCTAGCTAAAAAAACCAGGATAAACAATGGGATTCTAGAAAAATATTGTCACCTATATTTATAAGAAATATTATTTTAAAGAGTATCTGGCGCATTAGGGGCTTTTGAACATAAAAAACAAATAAAATTTGGCAAATTTAAGGTATTTTTAACTGTCAAATATGAAAGGTTTTAAAAATCAATTTGGTCAAATTTATTAGGTTTCTGTGTTCTTTTTGGTTGTTTTTTTCCAAGTGCTGCTTACTTATAGAATTATTTGTAAAAACTTCCCTGAGGTGAAAAATATTAAGAAAACATTTAGATTAGAAAGATACACTTTGCAAGGATGTGTGTAGGTGGGAGAAGGGTAAAAGTGTATGTTGAAATACTAAACAAATAATAACTAGTGACTATATGAAAAGCTGTAACAATCCACAGGTTTTGAGTTCTGTACCATTCAGGTTTCATTTTATCTTCTTTGAATTCTTAGCTTCTCGGCTATGTGATTTAAAGGTCCTTTTATGACTTTCACAATAGCACTTTTTAATTTCCTGAAGGATCTTGGAGGAGGGTCAGGGAGGAGTAAGGATTGTTTCTTAAATATACAATTTGGAAGAATAGCACTGATAAGAATTTTCTGCGAATGATATATTCTCTTTTAGTTTTTTCTCACTAAGTTTCCAGGAGAGCTTTGCTGCTGTTTCTAGTTGCATGCAAAATAAGTAATAGTTAAGAGTTTCTACAAATTCCTGCTCCAAAGACTTCAAGGCCAAAATAGGCATTTGTAATGATTTAGCTTGATCTTCTATATTAAGAGAACATTGGATTCCATTCAGTAACTTTGTGTTGGATGTAGTTTCACAGGGTGGAGGGGGGACTGGTAAAATATCTGTTCTTGAAGACATCAGAATTCACCACTTGCCTTCAAAATCTATTACCAGTTAAGACCATCCGCTCTTAAAAACTACATTCCCATCTCTAAGCTGAATTGTTCTGCATTCAAATTCCAACCACTGATCCTTGTCATGCCACTTCCTAACATCGGTGAAACCTAGAAACTAAGCATCCAAAAATTGCCAGCAGATCAGAAGCATCTTAGACTCTTTGTTTAGCAAAATCACCATTACTATTAAGTTTCATGAAACAAGGCCTCTCAGGAGATTACACTTCCCAGCTTTTGTGAAAACTTGACAAATTCCACAATCCTTCAACAAAACATTATAAACTGTCCAAACTGTCAATTTTATGAAACTCAGAGTTTGCTAAATGTTTAAGATAATTGTGTAATGCATTGCTATGTCAAACACTGTGGAAAGAGAGCCTATATTAACACGTTAAAGTTATTGTCATATCTAATACTCAATGCTACCATATCTATACTCTTTCTGGAGTCATCAAACAGGACAAAAAAGAAAAAAAAAAGGAGAAGTGGAACTAAACTGGAAGTATTTCCAACTTGCATCACTGACTGAATCTGATGAACTAAGCTACATGGACAACATCATGTAAAATCCTCACAAGTGAAAATTAATACTTGAAGAAAAAACTACACTAAAATTATTATGTTTCAAAAGTACTCAAAAGGTATGAAAACAGCAAGATTTGAACAAAGAATATACAGATGTTTTACAACATATTTTTGCACCGATGTGCATATATTCCATGCAAAGAACAAAACTGAAGAGCTGCGGGGAAAAAACAGTATAGAAGGTACTTTTTTAACCTAAATAATACATTGCCTATTGATGAGCGGCTAATCAAGCAAAGCCATGAGTGGTCCAATCAGGGTACATCTGCATTTGCAAAAGTATGTCCTGGCTAGGAAAAGCAGCTCCATCCCAAAGACTTTGCAGACGGTCTTACTAAAAATGTAAGTCAGCTCCACAGGAGATCTAGATTTATTCTCTTTCAGTTGTGGAAGCCAAGAGAAGGTTGTTCAACAGCAAGCAAATTCATCACACATAAGAGCAATCTCTGAGGGGCCCCACTGAGTGAAGTTTCCCTAGAAGCAGACAGTTTCAGAAGGTAAGGCAGTCACTTGACATCTCAATAATTCAGTAACCAGATATTGATCCAGGGCTGGCTCCTCCTCACAGGTTTAGATGAATCTGGGACCTCAAAACAATGAATAAGGCCTGGTTTAGATACGTAATTAAGAAGAGTGTAAAGAACTGTGAAAAATTAGAAGTTGCAATCCCTCAGAGTTATTTGCTTTAATAGGTGGTAACAGTGGCAATCAAGGGAAGGAAATAATTTTATCGTATGATTTCAAGCAGAGTTCCTATGACTGATGATTATCAAACTACTTTAAATAATAGCAGTAACTACATAGAGATTAATAGTCTAAAACTACATTTGCTTATTACTCAATAAATTGAAGTTACTGCAACTTTAAGATTAACACTTCGATCAATGGGTTTGTATTTCTCAACTGCAGATTCTTCTGAGGCTTCTTTCAATTTTCAAGCACATTAAGAGTAGTAAAGAGCATTTCCTCAGAAACAGCTCTCTTGGATGACAGAAAAAGGGAATTAGTTAAATCCAGACTATTTTGGGGGTTGTAGTGAGAAGACTCAATAAAGAGAAAAAAGACTGACCTCATAAAAAATATTTCTCTTTCCTTTCTCCTCCTCTTTTCTAAAGTTTTAGTAAACATTTCCAGGTTATTAAGTGCAACAGGGTGCAAACATATTTTCATGAGCTGATCAAAAAAAATCATATCATCTTGAATTTACTTGTGTTATGAACCTAACAATTCAGAAAAGGAGTTCAAATAGCAGCATAAGTTAGGGTGGTGGAGACATGACACAGGAGTCACTGCAAGCTCACTACCTTGGTGCAGAGATGTGGGTTGGTGAGTTGTGGGTGCTGCATGGGGAACAGGTACACATAAAATAAGATATTTTACATGTAGGAAGTGCATTAGTACTTTTTTTTTTAAAGAGTTATTTTTCCTTAAACAAACAAATGACTGAATAAAACATTTTTCTGTTGTGTTCCTCCATTCTTCATAATCTGAAACCCAAGAATTATGCATTATATGATTCAGGGCAGAACAACGCTGGTGAAAATTTTCCTGCTTATTTGAATCTAGCTCACTTGTGATCCTTCAGCAGGTCTGAAGTAGTACATTTTAAAATAAGAACCAAACATATAGTAAGTGTGCAGCTCAAAATGACACACAGAATTCTGCTGTGCTATTGCTACCATACCTGCAGGGCATACTACTAAATGACCTTCTGCATATCTTTAAGTGGAAGGGGTGGGGAAATGAGAGCTATGTGGAAATATTTGAGCTCATGGACTGGTTAATGAATCCCAATGCGATCCCTCATTTTTAGGCTCCTTCAACCACTGCAGTCATAAAACTTCAGTTTAATGCATAAAGTCTGCCTATTCCAGCTACTCTTTCCTCTTCTTGCCTGTGTTTTTTCAGTAGTAGCAAAACAGTGACAAAAGCGATGCTTTGCTTTGTCTCATTCCCACTTGCCACTGGTGTACAAACAACAGGATTCTGCAGGAGCACAGGCTAACTCACATTTCCTACAGCCTAAAGGTAACAGCAGTTTTGTAGGAAATATCTATTTAAGATACCTCAGGCAGCACAGAATATTGAGCACAGGTCTCAAATATCTGCAACAAATACAATATACAATGATTTAATAAGTAAAAGCGAAACACTGGCAATCTCATGTCCTTTCTTACATTTAGTGTAATGCCCAAATCAGCCAACAAGCTTGAAAATGTCCACTTCACAATTAAATGTACGGCTTGCCAGTGCAGAACACTGCTCTGTTTAATACTTACATGATTTATGCAATTCTGAGTACACATGAAAAGGAAACTATGGGCAAAACTGGATTAGAATTCAGAGCAATTGTTACTATGCCACATCAAAATCTGCTCACCCTCAAGGTTATGAATAAAACCTAAATTTATTATGGCTATTAATCCAGCACTTTAAGGACCTCCACTTGATTAGGATGAATCCAGGACAAAAATCCCACCCAAAATGCCCACTAGAGAAGTTCTGTCATTTGGATCTTAAATGTACAACACTGCATCATCTGTTCCTAAAGAAGAAGCTGAGTATGGTGCACTTTGCAGAAAAAAAAAAGGTATTGACTAGTTTCCTTTTCACTAGGATCTTATATCTCTGTGCAAAACACCCTCAGTGCAATTCTCTCAGGAGGAATGTATTTGAGCACACAGTCCTACAAATCCTCTAAGGTCATGATGAGCCAGTTTGAAGGGCATTACTGAGATTAAACAGTGTAGACATTGACTGAATTCAGCACAAAGCCCAGGAAAGTCTTGAAATAATATATAGAGTACTTCAGTGGGTTTTTTTAACTGGCTGCAGTGTCTCAGGCTCTTGAGCTCACAAGTTCTGCCTAAAAAGCAGACATCAGAATAAGAAATCAAATACTTCGAAGGCCCTAAAATAAAAACTTCTAGGGCAAAATAGTTTTAGGGACACTGAATAACAGCACGCTTTTAGTTATGAGAATCTTATCTTGCACAACCAGCTCTTGAACACCACAGTAGAGAGTGAAAAAAATATTTTCACAGATTTCAGTAATAGAGGATCAAATCACAAACCTCGATGCACAAAGAACCTCACTGGAGGCACTGGGCTTTGAATGAGGCTTCAAATGTTTCTTTAAAGGTATCCTTACAATCCCCTCTCTAATTATTATGTTACTCCCTAACTACAAAGCTTTAGAGAGGCAGCAAGGTGTGTGGTAACAGCATTCCTACAGTCTTGAAGAAAATGTGCATTATATAGCAGTGACAGAAGTGCTATGCTGGTACTTAAGTTAAGAGTTACTGAGATTGGAATCCTGGCAAACATTCAGGGAAATTGTATATCAAGCTGGATGAATTAATGTTTTACTAATGACTTGAACTTTAACAAGCCAAAATCCTTCTTCAGGAAGGGCAAAAATTTTTTTGTCTTTTCAAAGAGCTTTCCAAAGGCCTACTGCTAAATGAAATCCTTTTTAGTAATAAAACCAAAACCTAATTAGTTAAATCTGTTAAAAGAAAAATTAACTGAAGGGAACCCTGAGAGAACAAGCCACACTATACCAATCTAAGATATTCTGATCTAGACTAAACCCAAACAAAAATTAACACTCATCAAATTAATTAATTTACTCTAACAGGATTTTCACTCTGCTTGTATCACTCCTGGATTTTAATTTCATAGAATCATATAACCATCTAGGTTGGAAAAGACCTTCAAGATAATTGAGTCCAACCACTAACCCAGCACTGCTAAATCACCACTATATCATGACATCCACTTGTCTTTTAAATACCTCCAGGGATGGGGATTCGACCACTTTCCTAGGCAGCCTGTTCAAATGCCTAATGAGATTTTCCATTAAGAAACTTTTTCTAATATCCGATCTAAACCTTCTCTAGTGCAACTTTGAATCCATTTCCCCTTGTCCTGCCACTTGTCAGCCGGGAGAAGAGGCTGACCCCCAACTCACTGCATGATCCTTTCAGGCACTTGTCGAGTGCAGTGGAGTCTCCCCTGAGCCTCCTTTTCTCCAGGGTAAAAACTCCCAATTCCCTCAGACGCTTCTCACAGGACTTGTGCTCCAGACATTTCACCAGCTCCACTGCTCTCCTCTGGACACTCCAGCACCTCAGTGTCCTTGTTGTAGTGAGGGGCCCAGAACTGAAAACAGAATTCAAGGTGTGGCCTCACCAGTGCTGAGTACAGAAGGACAGTCACTGCCCCAGTCCTGCTGGCCACACGATTGCTGATATAGACTACGATGCCATTGGCCTTCTTGGCCACCTGGGCATGCTGCTGGCTCACGTCCAGCTGCTGTCAACTCCCAGGTCCTTTTCCCCCAGCCTGTAGTACTACATGGGATTGTTTTGACCTAAGAATGGGAGCCAGCACTTTGCCCTGTTCAACTTCTTCCAGCTGGCCTTGGCCCATCAATCCAGCCTGTCCAGATCCCTCTGCAGAGCCTTCCTGCACTCAAGAAGATCAGTACTCCCACCCAACTTGGTGTCATCGGCAAATTTACTGAGGGTGAACTTGGTCCCTCATCCTTTGTCATTATTTGTCTCCCCACATCCAATGCAGGATAGAGATTCTCCTTAGTCCTTTTTTTCTCGCTAATGTATTTATAGAAACTTTTTTTATTGTCTTTAATGGCAGTAGTTAGATTAAGCTCTGCTTGGGCTTTGGCCCTTCTAATTTTCTCCCTGCATAACTTCATGTTATCCTTGTAGTCCTCCTGAGTTTTCTGCCCCTTCTTCCAAAGGTTATAAACTCTTCTGTTCCCCAAGTTCTAGCCAAAGCTCTCTGTTCAAGCAGGCTGGTCTTCCCTACCAACTCATCTTTTGGCACATGGGGACATCCTGATTCTGCACTTTTAAGATTTCCTTCTTGAAGAATGTGGGGCTTTCCTGGTCCCCTCTGCCTTTCTGGACTGTCTCCAAAGAGACTCTGTCAACCAGGCCCCTAAACAGGCCAAGGTGTGCCCTTCAGAAGTTCAAGGTGGCAGTTCTGCTGATCCTGTTTCTTGCCCCTCTGAGAATCTAAAAATCATTAATTTTGTGATAGCTGTGCCCAAAACAGTCTCCAATCACCACGTCTCCCATCACTTCTTCCCTGTTCACAAACAGCAAGTCCAGCTGGGCACCTCCCCTGGTTGACTCACTGACCAGCTGTGTCAGGAAGCCATCTTCCATACCTTCCAAGAACCTCCTTAGACTGCCACCTCTCTGCTGTACTGGATCTACAGCAAACATGCTGCAAGCTGAAGTCCCCCAGAAGAACAAGGGCTGGTGAGTGTGAGACTTCTCACAGCTGCTTATAGAATATTTCATCTGCCTTTTCATCCTGATTGGGTGCTCTGTAACAGACTCTCACCAGGATATCTAATTTGTTGGCCTTGATTCCCACCTCTAAACACTCTACATTACTGCCACCATCGTTAAGCTCTAGTCAACCAAAACACTCCCTAACATACTTCGACGCCAATTATAAGGAAGAGGTAATATAATTTCAGGGAAAATTTGAACAGTATCCAAGCAAAATTTGGGCTTATGAAACAAAAATAATTGTCTTCATTTTTCCAGAAGAAACACAGAGGTTGACAAGGCAAGAACTGTCCTTATAATATCTAGCAATGCAAACAGAAACTTACAGCAGTGAGAATGTTGTAAATTAAGATGCACAAATTGCAGAGCTTTGATAACAATGTATGCTATCATTGTATTTTTCCATTTTTAATTTAACTTGATTCTTAGCATATTTCCACAGATCAATACTCACTAACTTTTCTTGTTGGAATACTGTTTTTCATGTATCTGTTGTTTGTTACAGAGATCTTTATCATTCTTTGTATAAATATCAACCTAATTTTTAAAGAAATACAGAAACATCCTGCATACATTTTTTTACTACTCAAATGAACCTTTACGGGAACTCTAGGGGTCTCTATGCAGTTAACTGGCCAGTGACGTGATAAAAGCTAAACTTATCCTGAGGGCTGTTTAGAATCCTTTGATTAAAACAATTTGAGAAATTAAACAAGCTGTGCTGCTGTGAGCAGGGTTTCTTGACAGCAGCCAGTGTCCCTTCTCTAGAGCTCCTCAGAATATCCAAATCAAAAATATTTCCAACTGACTACCAAGATAATTTTACAAGCTTATTATAGTTCACTTTAGGAATTAGCGTCTTTCTGCAGGTTCTCATGTCACTGGCGATCAGTGTTACTGCTGAGAGTTCTCAATTCTTCTACTTAAGCCTAGTGAGTCTCCTTAATCCCTTTAATTCTTGCATTTTGGCCTAATTTTACTGCTCATTGTCATGCTTCTTTTGCTGCTATCTGGGCCTTATTCTATATCACAAGAATATAAAAGCTAAGTTGTGGATTATTTTTAAGTAAAAAGCCTGTTAAGTACTTATAGGGCTATCTTTTACCTTCCTTGTCTCTCATCTGACCAGGTCAAATGAAATCAATGGCACTCTTCAGCTCAGCAAAACAAGTGTGATTGAGCTCCAAGTGCTAAACTGGTAAACTTTGTTGCAAGTATATCTGTTCTGTTAAAGTGTGATTACTCAGCAAGAGATCTCAGTCAGAAACTAGAAAAATACTATAAACAGGTAGTGGTGTTTGAGACATTTCCTTTCTATTCAACCAGCCCAACAGTCCAGGTGCTCATTCTGTATGGAAGACAAGACCGCTGGCCCTGATTCAAGGAGAACTGGAATGGAATCAGTATCTGCGTGCTCTAAACTCTGATATAAACAACCAGATTTAGGGTTATTCTGGGAGGCACTGCTCCTAATTGGCCTGTCTAAGCCACTTTATTCTGTGGAACATAGCAGGTATTAGCAGCAAAGGAGAAATACAGGGGGAAAAGAGAGGAGGAACAAATACAAAAAGAAATGAGACAGAATTTGTTGGCCCCATAGTAACAATACTTAGTTGAAAGTGGAACATCCAAGCACAGGCAATGTTCGAAAGAGTAATTCAGAAACCATCTACTTGGGCAGCAAACAGAAAATTAATACAAAACAGGCCAGAATGCAAGTGAAGGCACATTAGTGGGAGTACGGGTTAAAAAGCCTCTCAAATGAAGGAAGGAATTGCATCCGAGACTTCCATGTCTGGACAAAGTGCCCTAAGTTCTGTATAAAAGACAATTAAAACCACAATTGACTTTCCTTTTCTAAACCAAGGCAGCATCTAAACCCACGCCTTCAATTACACACCTTTGCTTTTTTTAAAAAATGATTACAAATCCAGGATGGAGAGCAGAGGGAAAACTTTGTTTTTGGACAAAATCACCATTGAACCCAAATAATTAAAACCAATCAAAAATTCTCTTGCCAAATCACAGAGCTACCTTTATTCCTCTCAAAAAAGTCTTGTTTCAACTAGACAAAGCCAACCTTTTCCATGTATCTTTTCGGAGAATAGGGTGATATTCAAGTTAGAAACGGAAAATGTAATAATTTCCATGATTCAGTCTAAAATGCCAAGACCAGGAGACCAACATAACAATTAGTATAGAAGACAATGAAAGTCTTTCCACTGAGATTAGTAAGGCTTGTGCCAGTCTTCCTATATGACCCATATAAGCATCTCTTACTCCTATATATTTTCACAGATACTTAATTTTGCTAAGACCTTGCAGCCGCAATCACAACAACGATCCCATGAACTCATTTTTTATTTGCAGTAAAGTTTATTTTGATTATTTTTTTTAATATAAACCATAGTGTCAAACTAACTATTTAAATCCCCTGGGAATACTTACAGTAAGAGGTGTGACATGTGGAAAATTGTTTGGGCACCATCCTAGAATATATTAAAACAGCAGCAACAAGCCTGGCAATGGACCAGAATCCAATACAGTACTTGGCAAATGATGGCAAACAAACCGCCAACATGTGATGCCCTCATTTTTAAGCCAAAGATAAACATAATTAATGTGTATTGCTAAGATTGGTGTGCCCCAAATTCCATAAGTGAGGTCAAACAAGGATGCTGCAAATAATTCCCAATCATATTTTACCAGTTTGCTACTTTAAGAACTATCAGATATTCAGTCCAAAATATCTGATCTAATATTATTANATCTGATCCAATATTATTATTTCAGCTCACCCAGGAAAACCTATCAGCGTTTTGGCTTTGAAAAACAGCACTGACAACTGTTACAGTTTAATAATTAAAGTCAAGGGTGTAATATTATTCTCTCACAAATTAATAAAGCATAACAGAATGGTGAAGTTCCTAAAAAAATACTGTTTGTTTAGCAAAACAAAGGATAACAGATGAAATAATTGTATTTCACAAACTTAAGTTTTCTCTAGGCAGTGGAACAATGATTCTTCAGCAGAATTTCTTACATAAACTTATTTGGGAAAAGTCTATGAAGATTTCCATAAATTAGGCTTAAAAGCTAACCTCAGGGAATTGTTTTTGAAAGATTCTTGCTTCAGTGGGGATTTAGCTAAATGTTAGTACAGCAAAATGCAGTGCTGCATTAAGGCATTTAGGGATCTGTAATGAAAAGTTTAAGTAAGATTTAGCTAATGATGTAAATCACCACTTTTAGTGAGCCTTGGCTTTGCAATGCTTTGGCTTTAATTCAGAAAAGCTGCCCAAAGAGCCTGAAATAAAACAATTCTTGTTTCCCTAGTGATCCTCACATTCCTCAAACAGCTAGGAGAATCTGTCATTACTTCCCCTTTGAAACCATTCTACCCTTGAGGCAAGGTGTTGCAAGATATCACAGCAGTCATAAAGAAGCACCTTGGAGGACTCCACTTAAACACTGAGCAGAGAAAGAAGTTAGGTAAGGGACAAACAGATTATGGTTCAGATTAAAGCTGAATATGAAATGGGTTTCCTGTCACACGATTTGGGGCTTTTCTTTAGAATGCTCCAGACCTAAAAGGCCCACATCAGGGTCATCTCATTTTGTTACTCAAAACAGGAAAATGTAACAGGACTGATGGTAATGTGAAATATTATTAGTGCGGCACTAGCCTCTTGCAACAAAAACTACTAAGGCTCAACACAGGAATTTCTTCCATGGGTGCTGCAATCCGGGTTGACAGTTTCCCAAGCTTCAGAAGACAGACAGGGGAGGAGGGAGAACAAACACAGCAAACTACTGTGATGAGAGCACTAGTCAAGTAACAAGCAGGCCAAGAACAAGGTCTTCTTTTAAAAATATCTAGGAGTAGACCCCTGTTTAAAAGAGATGAACATTCCTTCACTGACTTTACATGACCTGATCTTGCACATTTTGGAGTTATCTAAAAACCTAGAGAGAATAAAGAACTTTTCTTACGTGAATCAAAAAAGAAAACAATAGCTGCTCTCTAACAGACATTCTGCACACAGCCACAGTAGTACTGCTACCCCAGACACCCATTGCTGGGCAGGGGAATCTATTTCACTTTGACACTGCCTCAGGCATGGAGGCATGGAGGTTGTGCTGGGGTTTGAGTTTAGTGCCAGTTTTGTGGTGTGTTTGTTTTACTCTACACAATCAGCAGAATCTGGAGAAAAAAATTGCCTCAAACCAGTTCAACCAGTTTCAGATTATTTGAAACAGCACATTTCCTGAGAAAGTATCTTCTATTCTACAGAATGGATAGGGGGGCATTAAATCCATATTCTTAGTCAATTATTATGACTTACTGCAGTGACATTAAGGAATCTCAGCCAAGCAAAGAACAAAGAGAAGGTAAACACAGACTTCAGTTTTAACTGCATTTCCCATGCCCAGTTCATGTTAAGGAGTAAAAATGCCTCAGACAACTCGTAAGGGATGCAGTGTAAAATTGTAGTGTGCAGTTTTGTGAAACAGGCACAAGAGCTCAACACACTGCAGCTAATTTCTGTGTCAACTTTCGTTCCATACAGATTAGTGCCATTTTGCACAGCTGAACCACCAACTTTATGCAGTGCCATACATAGATAATTTTCTCAAGCTTGCAGTAATATGAACTTGCTGCAGAAACTGCAGCTTCTCATTAAAATTATCAGATACAAGTTAGTCTGCGAGTGTGTTTTTCACCTATTAAAAGGCTCAAGCATTTTCAACTGGATCTTTTTCTTCAGTCTAGTCAGTCTTTCAATAGTGTTCAAACTTACATACCAGAAATACAAGCAGGAGTTCAACTATCAGTCTAGATTTGCATTTTAGCTCCCCATGAGAAAA
>WEIT01038995.1:12077-45414 GCA_013389985.1 Dryoscopus gambensis | reverse complement strand
AGAGGCTACTTCAAAATGGACCCAAGATGGACAACAAGCCATGAGTTCTTCGCACTTTTATAGGTTTGGTTCATTTGCAGGTTGGCATAAATTCACCAATTAAAACTTTAGCTTTCTTCAATTTTTCCACCTCTCTAGGGGCCCTAGCTTACACCTTTGGGCCTAGGACAGTCTGAGTGTCCTTGAATAGCAAGCTCAGAGAAGCTTTGTTGTGTCTATCTGGCCTAAGAGAGCAAGCTACAAGAAACTTCAGAGATACACACTAGGAGATAAAGAATATTAAAAGTATAAAAGTTAAAATCTAAGGCATCACTACTATGTCATTGATGAAAACATTAACATAATGTAGGACCTAAAAAAAACCTTTTCCTTTCTGGAGTAGCAGAAAGCATACTCCAACCGCTCTGATTCTAATTTAGGTTTTGGAGTTTTTCCCATTACTGGATTGATTTTTACAGATTAAAAGCACCACCAAATTTACATGACCAAGGCTTGTAGTCATACAGGATAAAGTAAAATATTACTGTCATGTGTATACATATTCTATATGTCTACACAGATAGGTGATGTCTAATCCTGAGGTGAGACTGATTCTCATACTAGTATAGGTGTCTCTGAACAACTTTACATATATTTGATCTTCCTCGGCAAGAGTTTTAGGGTGAGACTGTAGGACATAATGAATTTCCTCCATTATTGACAACAGTATGGGAAGAACTGACTGATCTCTACTATTAAAATGTAGTTACTCTTAATTCAAAGAACTCTCTGATTTCAAGAATACCATTAACATTCTAATGTAACTGTCTTCCATTCCTGGAACCCACATGCAGCCAGGAGAAATCAGCACGAAAATGTTATCATCTCTTCATACCAAATGATATTTTAAGTGCAACTCTAAGTATTAGAAACCTATCTGATGCCAGTTTTTTATGTTTTCTTATTGCAGTGTGCAAACAAAACTCATGACTTATCTGATACAATGAAAACACGCTTAAACCACTTTTTAAAGTTGGAAGTCATCAAACCTGTGTCTGTGTGGCATGTGGATATAGTACTAGTAGGAGTTTTGCAAACTCCTAGGAAAGGAGTAAGTACATTTTAATTAGAATGAATGTAAGAATAACAGATCAAATATATTTTGTCATATCTGTTATACAGGAAGTATTGAGGCCTTAAAAGTTTCAGTTAATTAAGTTAATCAAGTCATTGCTTGACAAGATGTAGGAGGTATTAGCATGGACAGAAAAGAAAAATGAGAGAATGACCTGCTATATCTGGCTGTACAAGGAGTTTTCAGATAAACGCACACAATTCACCAATGGCTTAATTGTTCCAGTGGTACAGCACTGAATTCTATGGTTTAAAAAAAAAGGAAAAAAGGAAAAAAAAGAAGTTTAATGAGCTGTTCCAGCATTACAAGTAATTGCTTTCACAAATGCAAGTGAAATACTGGATACTGGCTAATACAAGTTCTACTGGATACAGAAGACTTAGGACTGTATTATATCAACTAAAAATGCATAGTTAGAGAGAAACTGCAGCTGAAGCTTTTCTGGCATTATTTATAGGTTTTGGGCTTTTTTTATTTCTGGAGAAACGAGTCTGCTATACTCTTCTTGTTTTCTTTTTCCTAAGTAAAAGTAGACTAAAATAATGTTATTGGTAAAAATAAATGCATTGTCAGTGGTTTTCACTTTAGTATTACATTTATATATTTTTCATGGACTTTCTATTCCTGTTAAATACTGTAACTAATTTCTCAGCTCTTTAACTCACATGATTTGGAATTAATAGAATAGTATCATTAGAATCTTTGTCTTATGTGATCGTAAGTATATGATTTTCACAAATTAATACTTTCTGACACATTCTGAAATGTAATTCTAAAAGAATTTGTTTTCCTTCCTTGCCTGAAAGATGAAAACATCATACATGGACATTTAGTCTTAGAATGTAGAATCAGTCTCTGACCTATCATTATTGGGGTGGACTGACACCATATAGAAATACACTACTGGAATTCAATGCAGTTTTAAAAACTGAAGGCATATTTGTAAAGATAGGTTGGATTTAAATAGTGTAGTACAGCTTGGAATACTTGCTTCCATAAAGACAAGGACAGGGAAAATTGGCTTAATAGATTTCTCTATAAAATGGTTGGAAGTTATCCTGAGCATCTGTGATCTTGCATTACTAAAGTGATCCTATTGTAAAACATTGAAATGGTCAGCATACAGGTCCATGACTGAAATAACTGTAGGATTTTAGTCTAAAGACCTTCACAGTGAGAGCATGTGGTAGTCTTCATAAGATAAATGACTGGTGCAAAGAGGAGGACAACCTGTTTGCCATGCCTACAGTAGAGCTACATGTCTACTGTGTTCAGCTCTGCAGACCTCAACACAGCAAGGACACGAACCTGTTGGAGCAAGTGCAGAGGAGGGCTAAAGAAGATATCAGAGGGATGGAACACCTCTCCTGTGAGGAAAGGCTGACAGAGTTGGGATCGTTCAGCCTGGAGGAGAGAAGGCTCCAGAGTGACCTAACTGCAGCCTTTCAGTACCTGAAGGGAGCATACAAAAAAGGATGGAGAGGGACTTTTTACAAGAGTATGTAGTGACAGGACAAGGGGGAATGGATTCAGACTGAAAGAAGGTATGTTTAGATGAGATATTAGGAAGAAATTTGTTACTGTGAGGGAGGCAAGGCACTGGAGCAGGTTGCCTAGAGAACTTGTAGATGCCCCATCCCAGGAAAGTGTTCAAGGCTAGGTTGGATGTGACTTTGGGCAACCTGATGTAGTGGGTGGCATCCCTGCCCATGCTGAGGGGGTTAGAACTAGATGATCTTTGTGGTCCCTTTGAATCGAAACCATTGCATGATTCTATAGAGAAGTGCTGAAAATTAAGTTCAGCAAGAAAGTTTCCAGCTAGAGAAAAAAATTACAACAGTAAGGATAATGAAGTGCTGGCATACACCGCTTGGAGAGAGATTGTGGCATCCCTCAGTGGATGGGTTTTTAAAAACATATTAAACAAGTATACGTCAGGAATTATATCTTCTTGGGTTAGAGGAATAAACCATAAGCCTTCTCAAGGTCCTTTCCAGATCAGTTTTTATAAGAAATCAGAATGAACACTTGGTTAAAATTACCTGATTGTTCTCAAGAGGAGAATTTGCAAAATTAGGGAAAATAAGTAAAAAAACAGATGGGAAATATGATTTTGCCTAGAGATGGAATTAGAATTCCTTGTTTTATAGTTTTAATTTGAGGGATAAACATTTTCTGTTATTCACTGAGTTTGTAAGTGTGAATTTCTGTACTTTTTACTTTTCTTGTTTTAATTCTATATGTTGGAATATATTTTTAAATCACAGTACATTAAGTTTTTTCATCTTGTGTCTGCTATGCATTCATTACCATTTCGAACTGAAATGACCTGAGTTTGAGTTTCCATTGTATTAACTCACAGATGCTAGGGAAATTTTAAAACCTGTTCATAACTTACAGTCTGTCCTTGCAGTGCAATAGTAGGATATAACTAAATATACTATCTCAGCAACACAAACAAATTAAATGATACAGGCTTAGTGATTCCAAGTGCAAAGACTAAACCTTCATGCACTCTGTCATGATTTTTGTCTCTGACTTAATATGAGAGTGTCTGCATGGTCCACCCTTGAAAAACATCATGGATGACAACACCTGTTATGCTGTGGGTGTAAATAGTGTGTGCACATCCAGTATACTGTCTGAAGGGTGTTTGCCCAAAGCCTGTTTTCTTAGAGTGAAAAAAGAACCCTCATCACCTGAAATGATCATGTTTAACGTGGATGTGGCCACCAGCTTTTGTGTCTGCTGTCTTTTTTTCTGTGTTCAAGCACTTACAGTGCTTAAGGAAGCACAGGAAATACTAGGGAGGAAAAAGGGATGAGAAAAAACAAAAATCAAAACAAAACAAAAACAACAACAACAACTTACAGAACACAGTTGTGAACATCGAGAGAAAGAAGAAGGGGAGAAGGTGCTCCAGGTACCTGAGCAGGTATCTACAATGTAGCACGTTGAGGACCTGACACCCGAGAAAGAAACTGAAGCCCATGAACAGCCCATGATTAAACAGGAAGAAGAAAGGAGGAAGAGACAAATTTATGGGCTAACCATGACTCCCTCATTCCCCCATCCCCCTGCACTGCTTGGGGAGTGGGGAAGAATGAGGAGTCAGGAATGGAGGAGTAAATTTGAGCCTCAAGAAAGGGAGAACGGAAAATGGTATTGTTTTAATTTTGTCTTTGCTTCTCAGCATCCAACTCTATTTTAATTTTTTCCCAAACCAAGTATGTTGTGTCCATGACTGTAATTTAGTAAATCATCTCCCTGTCTTATCTAAATCTGGGGGGTTTTCCACCTTATTTTATCCTCTCATTCTGCTGATGAAGAAGAGAGAGAAAGGCTGGCTGGGAACTTGGCAGACAGTCAAGGTCAAACCAGGCAATTACAGGAAGACACTAAAAATGAGTGAACCTGAAAGCAAACCTGAAATTTTTTAAAAGGTGGGAAAGAAGTGGGATACCTTGAAGTGGGATTAAGAACAGTGACCCTGATTGGACACTGCCAGGTGTCACCCTGTGGCACTTGAATTCCTGCCTGGGCCAGGCCCAGCACCTCCTGGTTTGACTCAGGAACAGCCTTCACCCAGGCAGTGACCAGAGTGCAGGAGCAGCATGGGTGCACAGCTTCCCAGGATGCATGTGGGACTGCAGGTTGCTCCTGCCCATGGCTTTTCCTTTAGGTGGGAATGGGCAGTGGCAAGCATACATGCTCAGCTGGAGCACCCACACCTACACAAGAGAGTTTGCACTTGGGAAACCTGCACCCACACTCTGGGATGGGGGTATGTGTAAGCCACACTGGTAGGGATTGTATATAAATGTGCCTGTGTGTGATTGTGATCTTCCGGGATTAGTTATATGATCTAATATATAATTTTTTTTAACTGAGTGAATTGCTGATTATCTGCTGTATTACTGATACGGATTCTTAATATATAGTTCATTGACTGCCAGTTAATTAAATGCCATTAATAAATGCATGAATCCATTCTGATTGGATTTGAACTCCATAAAGTGAGTTTAAATTGAACTGTTCAGCAGTTTTTCCCAGCAACAACTTACTACTGGTCTTTTGGTAAAGCTAATGTTCGGATCTGTAAGGTATTATAGGAGCTGAACTCTATTCACGGAAATTACGCTTTGTTGTTAAGTTCTCTTTCCCCAAGATTTCCTTCAGCTCTTACAGTATTTTAGTGAATGTGTCCATTGGGGTGGATTTTTACCTAAAAATAAATATTTGCCTACAGATTTTGATGTCATTCTAGGTGACTAAGCTTGTGTTACAGACAGTAAAATCTAATCAACATAATCAATGGCAACAAAAATTCTAAAAAAAAATATTAAAATTAATCTGAATAACCACAAGATACTTGATTATGTGGGCATACTGATAATGTCTGAAGTGACCTTTGGTCTCCCAACTGTCTCACAGATATCTACTTGCTCGTCTATATTCTTGCATAAGCTCTTTGTAACTCCTGCTAGAACTGTATTAATGCCTTAACTGTCCTATTGAGTTCTGTTTGGGAATAGATGTCTTTCAGGAGCTGAGTGAAGCTACAGAGGTTGATTTTAGAGTGAACTAATTTTGGGGGTTTTTTTGTTAACTAAGTATCTATTATTCCTTAGACCTGGATATTTAGCACAGGTATAGGTATTTCTACCTAGACTTCCAAAATAAGTTATTTTTATTTGTAACTAAATCTCACCCTGTATGTCAGGTATTGAACAGCTATCTTAGCCAAAGGCAATTTTGTAAGCTGAAAATTAGACACATGTAAGTGAAAGTTTTTTTCTTCAGCCTACTTGTAAACATAAACTTTGTAATCAGAGATCTTTAGGTAGACCATTTCAAGTCCTACAAGTTCAAATTCGTAGGAGCTATCTAAGCTTAACTGACATACAAACAAAAAATAATCCTAATTAGAGGACTGTATTATCGTAATGTCTATTATTATTCAATTTCAACTCCTATGAATTTGGCATTTCTGGTTGCAGAGCGCTGAATATCAGCTAAGATGAAGGAACTAAATTTTATTCTTGTTTAGGCCTGCATTAGAGCACAGTGCTGGCCATCAGTCCAAATCTCTTCAGACTAAGATTTACTTAGGTTTCCTCTTCCCAGATACATTATGTAATCCAGAGGCTGTTTTGAAAAATGGGGCAGCTGCTCCCTGCAGGAATAGAGTTCAGGCAGTCAATGTTAGACATTCCCTTTCTCCTGTCTATTTGATTCCTATTTGCAGTTTGCATGTTCTCACTTTTCATTCTGAGTTTTGTAAATCTCATTCCAGCTTTTCTCTACAGGTTTCTAATTCTGTATTTTGAAATTCCCTTTCAGAACTACACACTTATTTCTTACATACTGTAGTCTTGTATGTCATAGTTCCTACAACCATTTGACGGTCTGGCTCTTCATCTTTTCTGGCCAAATTCATCCTTGTGTAGGTTGCTGCAGTTTCAGCAAATTAAGGTGCTTGACTCCAAGTCTTCTTTCTGTACAAGTGGAATGGAGAAATCAATTTCTAATTCCTAAGATTGTTTAGAAGATTAATTAGTTATTGTTGTTGCAATCCTCTTAAGATTAAAATACTACATGAAGGAAACTATTATCATATAAATGTTGTCCCTGAAAACATAAACTGCGATTTGTTGGATGAATGTGGATGCCTTTATTTTTTTTTTTCCTTTTTGTTAACCTGCTTCAGTTTGTTCTTTGTGGGATTTTTTTATACTTCTTTCTTTCTTTCTTTCTTTTTTTTTTTTTTTTTTTTTTTTTTTTTTTTTTTTTTTTTTTTTTTTTTTTTTTTTTTTGGTGAGAGTAGAAAGTGTTTCGCGTTTCACAGCATAATGGACTTTCCCATCATCTGGAACATACAAGCTTCCAGGTAAGGATAAAGAAATGTCCTTTTTTGTTTGCTTTTTTCTTTTTTTTTTTTTTAACCTTAAGCCGATTCCAATTAATCATTGGAATTTGACTTGTTACAATAACTGTTATTGTAGGTGGAGGTAAAATGTTGTCTCTTGTTCACTATAGGTCAAACTAGTTTGAGACACCTTTCCTGAGAGATTCATTTGCATGCAGAAGCTGTGTCCTTGTTGCTTTGTGAAATGAATTTTCAAACAAGCATGGTTCTCACTAGATAAATGACATTTTATGAAATCACAAAATGTGCCTAAAACAGCATAATGGCTTTAAAGCATTTTAATTAGCTTTTGGCAAATCAACAGATGCAGAGTATCAATGAGCATGCATAATTTATCTACTAACAGTGGTGTCTGTACTTTTTAGGAGGTTGTAACACTGCCTTTTATTTGTGCTTTAATACATCACTGATTGTAATCCTAACACAGTTAGCAAGAACTTTAAACACAAAACTCTCAAACAGTGAAATTCTAAATGAAATAATGTATCTAGATCTCTATTAACCATATAATGTCTTTCATTATTATTAGTTACATTTAAGAAGCTTCAAAGGAACTATATTGTTAATATCAAATTTGTTTATTCTGTAATGTTTAAAAATTATATTAACAATTTAAATATTATGATCATGACTAAACATCTCCTTTTATCTGAGAGCAAGAAACACATCAGGAACTTTGAAAATCCTAGAGTACCTCCTGGAAGTACTAGGAAGTACTAGGATGCCTAACATAGTGGTACTCAAACCATTATCATCTGATATAATTTTATATTTCTTATTTTTATGTTTGTTACCAGTGGCTGCTCTGGAGCAATCTATAACTACTTTCCTTGTATTTTCTTTTTTCTTCACATAAGAGGTAAAAGATATAGAGATATGCTGGCAACTGTTTCCTAAATATCCAGCATCCTTCAAAACACTGAAGGGGGTCTGAGTGCCATGAGACAATGAGAGATGTGGCACAGATCCTATCCAGATAAAACAGGAAGCTAGACAGGATACTGAAATGGCACTGCAAGTTTGTTTTTAGGCAGGTGAATCACATCCAGTTTGGATTCAGTTCAAGAGTTAATTATCCACATTTATATTTTCAACTGTCTGAAACTTCTATGTGATGTCTAAACCTCATTATAATCCTTGCACATCTCAGTACAGTCAACTTGGGAAGCAATTTAGTTCATTGAAAAATACTCCTCTAACGCCTCAATCACTCCTTGAGACTCTGGCATGTGAAGTTACTTGAAACAATCTAGGGTGTCCTACCTGATCATCAACTGCCATTCCAGAAGACCTATGACCTATGCAGTGTCTCAGCTGGCACTTTAGTCACTACGTTTGGGCAACCAATCCTGATCTGGTGGCTGATTAGTGGAATATGCTGACTGTATTGACTAGACTCAATAATTTGCAAGTTGTCTCACATTTTCAGAGACACCATTTTCAGTTTCTGATATGCAATTTTATACTCTCTTCAGCCTCCATTTTGCCACAGATTAAAGATTCATGAAAGTTATCTATCACAGTCTGAGTTCTAGGAAGAAATCAGAATTTGTTATGTCTGACAACATACAGGGAAATATTCTGTTGCATCTGCATGGGCTCTGCTCTTTTTCTCAGCTGTGAAGCTACTACTCATTTTCCAGAGTAAGCTACTTCTACTGAAGTGTGTCGTTTCTCTTGGTCAGTATTTGGTAGTTAAAATGAGGAGCTGGGCTCAGAGTTTGGTATTGCAGTAAAGAACTCTGATTTCTTTCTTTTAGCTGATTTTGAAAGCTTGAAATCGGTAGTAGCATTTCTCTTGCAGAAAGCCAGCAAGATTAATAAAGCTGCTGCAGATGTGAGTTTTGTTAGTATACTTATTGAGTGGTTGACAGAACAATACAATGATGCAAAGGAAACACCAGAGGATATCAGTGGTAATAAAAAGTTACAGGAGAATGTTTTGTGCTAAGAGTAAAGATTACAGTTTGAAAATAATATTATGTTCCCTTAATATATTTCCCCCACTCTCCCAGTTCTGGGGATTTACCAAGTAAAAGCTCAGAGGAGCAGTGTACTAAAAGAGGAAAACCACAGGCATTACTAAGAAATCGTCTTCATCAGAACCCTGGGATCTGTAGGAAAATCTTCGTTCATTCACGTATTTGAAAAGGTGAGCTGAAGGTCTAAGATATCTTGCTTTTCTCCTGGGACTGAGAAGAAAACCTCTTCACAAGGGAAGAAGATGAATATATATTATAAAAAAATACATATATGTATATATATCAGAGCTAAGAGGGAAGAAATGTGTTGAATTCAGTCACATGTACAAAATAATTCTCAGATGCCATCCTCTGATAGGTCATCAGGTTGCATCTGCTTGAAAGAATTATGAATCAGAAAAAGAATTCTTTTTTGACACAGTATAATACCAAAAATACTAGAAACAATAGGAAAAGGAATATGTTTAGATTACACATTTGTCTGCACAGCTACATTTAAAAACAAAATGGATTTCCAGCTATTCATTCAAAGGAAAACTCATACAAAGGGTATGCATGTGAGGCCTCACGCAGGCATGCTATGGCAAATAATCTTACATCTATGATATGTATGTGTTCATGTAGATTATAGATAAGGCCTTTTACTTCAGCTCATTTAACATTATACTTGAGTTTTCACATGTACAAATTTGTGTGAGAGGTTGGGGAACTATACATCCCATGGTGATTAGATAGCAGCGGCAAACATAAACTGCTGATGCCAATATTAATTATGTTATATTTAGGAAAAATAATTTAATAACAACAACAATTTACTGAGTCAATTGCAGGTAAGTTTTTAATTTCCCAGGCTACAGAAAATAAATGGTTCTGCTGTCAATCGTCATATATATAATAAACAAGTCTTATCTTCCTCTACAATTCTAATCCTGTGACACCAGAATGATGGGTTTCCCTGTGTAACTGAATCACATTGGGAATTCTCCCTTTTCTTGTTGTTGTTGTTTTCTTTATTTGTTTTCTTTTGATTGGTTTTTAACTTGTGGATATAATTTTTTGTACATTATTAGGTTTGTGAAGATTTGTTTATATAAAGCCTGTATAGCTACTAAACTTATAGTTTATATTTTAGATTTTTTTTTAATTTTAATTTTCATACAAAGAAGTATGATTAATTTGTGCTCTTTCTTTAATATTGAAATTGATATGGAAATAACCCTCTATTCATTTGCACTTTAAAACAAAAAATACTAAATAATTTTTCAATTAAAAATGAATAGGAAAGCAGAAAGGTTTTAATGATCCTAGTTATTGTGAATTCAGTCTAGGCTATGATTGAAGAAAATCATTTTAAATATTGCTAGTTCCATAAAGTAAAAGGTTGTCTTGAGGGTTTTGCAGCATCAAAGTAACAAAAATCAAAAATGCTTCTATAAAGGATATAGCAATTCATGTAATATCTTAAATAAAGTGGAAAATTTTCTGTGCCTGTAGATTTACATTTTTATGCAAATCCATTCATAAGCACATGTAACTATATTTAATCTCATTTATTTGCTATTAGGGATATTCCACATAAATGTGTTCATAAAGGATCAAAACCTAGTGCCTTTTATTTAGGTGAATTCATTTTCTTTAGTCAAAGAATTTCAAAGTGTTGACAAAAATGACAGTCTTGCATAAAAAAAGTGATACCATTTAGCAGTTTTTTTCATATTATGGCCTAATTCAGCTGTTGCTGGTATAAATAGAAATCCTTTCATTGAATCAGGATTGGCTGTAATATTTAGGAAACTAACCCTTAGGCACAGTTGGTATTTCTTTATTGTTCTTCCAATGCTGTCTATATTCTAAAACATTCTCAAATCTAAAACAATATGGAAAGGATTGTATGTAGAAAAGAAGCATTGTCAAGTAATAGAAATATTTTATCTAAAGATGTTATACATATGGTTTATATGGCCTTCAGAAAGGCATACATCAGTGTAGAGGCAGGTAGTTTAAGAATTCTTGCCTTTTTAAAAAATAGAACAAGAGTTTTCAAAGATATAAATTTTGGACTCCTTCTGTACTTAGGCTTAGATAGATTTAATATCTTTATTAAATGCACCGTATTTAACATCTCATTAAAGCATCTGAAGTGGGGGCATAGTAACTGTATGTTGTAAATATAGCAGTTGTGATCTAACTCAAAATTTTGTAGGGTGATCTATCTTTTTTAAATTTTTATGCATGGAATCAGGCAATCTGTGCTTCTGTATTAGGTTTTCTTGGCCAAGCTTCCATAGCAGGGCGGCTACAGAGATGGTTTCTATGACAAATTCCTAGAAACTTCCTCCTCATCCAGCAGAACCAATCTCTGGCAGCACCAAAGATGGATGTGCTGCTGATCAAGGTTGGGCCAATTAGAAATCGTGGTAACACCTCTGCAGTAAGTCTGTGATATTTAAGAAGAAGGAATAGTTCTTGTGCAGTTGTAATTGCAGCCAGGAACATGCAGGGTGAGAACATGTGACAGGAACAGCTCTGCAGACACCAAGGTCAGTGGAAAAGGAAGGGTGGGAGGTGCTCCAGGCACCAGAACTGGATTCTCCTCCAAACCATGGTGAGGCAGCTGTGCCCCTACATGCCATGGAAATCCACAGGGATGCAGAGATGCACCTGTAGCCCAGGAAGGAGACCCATGCCAGAGCAGGTGGATGCCTGAGAGGAGGTTGTGACCCTGTAGGAGGCCTGTGGAGAGAGGAGCCCATGCTGGAGCAGCCTGTCCTTGAAGTAATGAACCCTGTGGAAGTGAACCACTTTGCAGCAGTTTGGGAAGGCCTGCTGCCCATGGAATGGACTCACATTGCAGCAGTTCATGGAAGACTATCTCCTGTGGGAAGGACCCCACTGTGCAGTGGGGCACAGCTCCTCTCCTTGAGGAGTGGGACAAACAAAGGGTGATGAACTGACCATAACCCTCATTCCCTGACTCACTGGGCCACTGGGGGAGGAGGTAGAGCTGGGAAGGAGGGAGGGGTGGGGGGAAAGTGTTTTGAAGGTTTTATTTTACCTATCAATATCCTACTCTGATTTTGTTAGAAATAAATTCAATTAATATCTCTATTTTGAGTCTGTTTTGCCCATGACAGTATTTGGTGAGTGATCTGTCTATTCTTATCTCTTATGTTATCATGAACCCATTGTTATATATTCTCTCCCCTGTCCAGCTGCAAAGGGGAGTGATAGGCTTTAGTGGGTGCCTGGCATCCAGCCAGGGTCAACCCACTACAGCTTCTAACTTGGATGCCTCAGAAACTTAGCATGAATAAGTATTTTTAAGTGTTTCCAGTCTCCTTCTTTCCTGATGTGAATAATTTCTATTCTTTGAAATAATTTAATACAAAGGGTGCATAAGATAGGTCTTGTCTAAACCAACCTGAAAACCAAATAGTGTTTTCTGTTAAGTCAGAAAGAATATGTTTTAGATCTTGGCTTGAATCATCATGATGTCCTATTACCTAGAAAAGACCTTTGGGAAGAATAATTCAGCAGAGAATACAGTTAACACTTGTAAGTGATGAAAAAAACCATTTCTTGAAATGAAAAGTGTTTCAACTGTAAAAACTTCTATTGTTATTCAGTATTCAAATGGACAAACAGAGTGTGGAATGTGCTTATCACAGAGAACATCTGTTTTCATCGTGTGATGAAAAACCCTTAAAAGAATTACTTAGTTTATGAAAAGACAAGAAGTTTATGCTTTTAATGCAAAAAATTGTGACAATAAAATCCAATGATATTCATTGCTTTAAAATTAATTTTAAAGGTGGATCAAGTAGACAGAATGTAAGTTTTACACTGGACATGCCAGAAGTAACATACTTAACACAAGAGAGCCCATACACTCAAATTCTTGGTGATACATAGAGAATCTAACAGAATAGTACCTTCGGACTCTTCATTCGTGTTCATAAGCTTCCTCGTGGATGCTGAAACATTTTTTTAAGAGTTTCTTAAGATACTTTCGTTAAACAAAATACTTTGGCATTGTCTCAAGTATGTTTTACCACTGAACTCAAACTAGAGAGGGGCTTGTATTAACAATAAAAGCAACAGCTTTTTTGAATGGTATGGATATACCCCTTTTCAAATGCTTGCATGGCATCTAGTTGTTTGAATAATCAGTGAGGGGAGAATGATACTTTTAAAGGACAATTCACCTGATCTATCATACTCATGTATTTTAGAAGGAGGTTTAACATCCTATAAAAGTAGTTCTAGAAGTAGATACTTCTCTTGACTGGTACTGAGAAAACTCGTGCTGAACGGCTTAGAATTAAATATATGTTGTTGCAGTTTGTGGTTTCCCTGTGATGGTATGGCAGCCGCAGACCTTCCTGGAGAGCTCCGCAGGGCTTTCTTGGGGAGAGCAGCTGTCCCACTTCCCACAGTCCCTTCTGGGCTGCCTCGCATGGCTCCAGCTGGCTCTCAGCTTCCGCAACACGGTGGCGATAAAGGAGGTGAAAAGGCTCCCCTCATGGGGACCTCAGAGGACTTTATTCACATGGCCCCAAGTGCAGGGAGCCACACACTAACACACTGGATCCTCAAGGCAGAAAGAGACATCCATCCCATGGGACTGAATTTTATAAGGGAATAAAAGGGGGGGGGGGGCGGCGGCGAGAGCACATGGACTAATGGTCTCAGGGCGCAGGGGCAGTACATGGGCGCAGTTGGGGTATTGGGACCAATGGGGAGAACTCAAAGGTGTGGCTAGGACTAGGGGAGGAGAAGGGAGGACAACGTGGGAAGGGCTGACATTTAGTAAGGAGTGGGGAAGTACAGCAGCGCAATGTGCTTTTTAGATGACCCAATTAGGCATTTGGAATGATTCCGTTAGCCTTAATTTTATTCACACTGAAGTGCTACAGCCAGTTATCCTGTGGCCTTGAGTATTCCAGAAAAGTAAAAAAGCTATCCAATACAAGTAGGATAAATTCCTCAATGTTTTAAAGGTATCCATTTGCTGTAAATTTCAGGAGAGTTTATACAACATTTCAGTATTTATTTTGAGATTTCATTTCTCAGCAAATGCCCCAATTTGAAGCAGAAAATGCTCACCGAAATTCTAAAAACTACACACAAGTAGCCTGGGAAGCATGTTAACAAGAATGAACACATCAACTATTATTTGTAATCTTTATCTATATTATCTCATATTTTATATTAGAAGTGTTAGAATCATAGTTTCCCTCATAAACTTTGTTTCCTGAAAATGAAGGTATCTATGATATATACCAGAGACCTTTTCTAACTGGTGAAATACTAAGAACTCTGCAGTGTTTTAGCTGAATTATGACAACCTATACCAGTCCTGAAGGCCGCTTGTACTGTTCTTGGTGTCTAAATTTCTGACAAAAGAGGCAACACATCTGTGCTGGCTTACAAAACTACTGGTTTGCTCAAGGATAGCAAGCACAGAAAATTATGAACAAATGGCAATTTTTCAAGACAAGTTACAGAAAATTTTCTCCACACAAAAAAAAACTGTAAGAAGATCCATTTCCTTGACAAGAGTACTAAAATAGTTCTAAGAGTATTCCTGAAGACAACAGGAGTATGTCTATTCGTTAAAGAGATGTAAATTGGTAGGTATAATTTTTCCGATGCTGTTGACACATATATGAAGAGATGTTTCAAGCCTAAACTTCAAGCTGTGAAGCAAGTACTCTTTAACTGCAGACAGATGTTTCAGTTTACTGTCTACTTTCTGAGTGTTGCTTCCAAAATTATAGTAGAAAAAAAGGAAATAAAAGCATTCTGAAGAAGGCTGTCAGTGCCCTTGGACAAAGCTTTTGAAAATGAGTTCCTGAGATTAAATGCATTCTTATCTTTAATAAACAGCTCATAGACTCGTACTTTTATTTTACTTTGGACAAGAACAACTTAATTGTGGCCATTCCTATATAAATTTCTTGCCAATTTGTGAAAACACAATATAATATACCACTAACTGGTTTCCTTCTGTCTCTTTTTTCTATCTTAGTTCCCTCTCCTGCTCTAAACTCTGTAGTACTAGTTCAGGTGCAGTGAAAGGCTTTTCAAACTAATAGTCAAAGACTGCTTATCTAAGTATGCTATGCATATATGCACGTTTCTCTGAGTGACAGAGTCTTATTACTGTGGTATAAACATTGGGCACAACAGGAGTGCATTGAAACAGAAGTTGGTTAGATTAAACTAGATTTAATATGGCCCTTGAACATTTTACTTACATTTGATACAGTACTCCTAAAGGTACCAAGTTTGCCTGCACAAAACTACAGACTGAGCAAATGTACTCTAAGTAAGAACTACTGGACTATTCACTAGCAAACCACACAATTCTGGATAAAATACTCATGTAGATAAAATCTGTATATATTATTTATTTTGTCTCACTGAAAATCATTTTTTTTTTATATAGCTGAAAAATGCTTATGAATTGAAACTGGGAGAGATAAAAACTTTCCTTTAAGGGCAGTCTCACTGATTGCATCCACGAGAGATATTGCATATAGGTGAATTCACAAATATTAGCAGAAAAGTGTCTTCTTTAAAATAATGAGAAAATAAGAACATAACTTTGCTTGGGAAGGGTGTCTGAGAAGGAAGTTTTATGATTCTAGTTTTGAAATTCAGTTGTCCATACACTCTTTGAGCAGTTTTAAATATCTCTAGCAAAGGTTTACCATTCTTCCACAGAATTTAACATTCTCCCATAGAATTGCAGACATTAACAATTAGAGCATGAGTGCTAATATTTGTAAGTTTAGAGTGTCAGACAATTTGTTTTTTGAATGTTGAAATGAATATAAAATCACAAAGATTTTCACTATTTCACTGCTTAAATACTTGATTGAGCTGCTGTTCTTATTTGTTTAGGAATTTTACAAATAAATCTAAATGAAAATATAGTTCCTTAAAATGTGTTTTTTAAAGGGTTTTAGGATCTTTTTGAAAGTAGAAACTGCATTATTCTCTTTTTCAATAAAAAGAATAATTTCTTATGGCAGAAAGTACATCTAACCTCAGACCACAAAGTTGGAAGCTTCTTAGTTGAATGTTAATTCATCTTTTTATTAATTGTAGACTACATTTATCAGTTTATGACTCTTCAAAATTAAATGTAGAGATAAGAATATGTTTTATATCACACTGCTGAACTGTTTCAGTATTCACAAATTAGAAGTTAACCAAAAAGCAAAAGGAAGACTGGACTCGATTTTTCCATAACATTCTGAAACTTCACCTTAATTGAAACTAGAACTTTTATTTCACTTCATTTGGGTATGATGCTTTAAAATGGTCCCTGGAAATAAAACCCATAAAGAAAGAGAGTGTGATAAAAAATGTGATTAAAGAAAACCCTTAATGTAAGGCCACTGAGATAATCTTTGGTCCTTTTTTTTTGGTATCTGATAGCTTTGAGGACTTTGTTTCTTTTGGGCAACTCCTAAATCCACTTCGTCTTCTGCAGCTTCAGCTTTCTGCAGACAGTTAAGCTATGTTTCCCACAATACTACCATAATATTTTGCTCTCTTAAAGATGCTTCTAGAGTAACACAGAAACTTTGTTCTACTTTAAGTCATTTAAGTAATCGTTTTAATCTTCTTGAAATGTAAATAGTGTCTCTCAGATACCACTTGAACTCATTAAGACCCGTCATTGACTTTAACACAGGTATGACTACAATGTATATACATAAAAATGTATACACAGCTAAGAGGCTTGCTAGATTTAGGCCATTGATTATAGTATAACAGAGCGCGAGAACTTTACTGACATTTTTAATAATTTTGTGTCACTGGGGATAGTGTTAATATCAACATTGACTTATTGTCAATAAAGTAGATACATTTTCACAGAGGGATCATACATACATGTTGGATTTTCAGTAAGAAAATCACTAAATTCTAAATTGAAACACTGATATTTATAAGTCTAAGTATGACATGTATGGCATGTTTATACAAGAAAAATTGGAACTAGGACATAAGTTAATATACCTCCTCAACATCTTTATGTTACATGTGTCACTGATTTGTCTCAGGCTAGTCCAATGACCAATGTAAACTAAATAAAAAGCACATATGAAACTTCATCTACTTTTTTTCTTTTTCTTCACCACTGCTGTTTCAGTGTAAAATTTCACAGAAATTAGGAACAAAAATCTATGGTGCTGAATGTGATAATTTTAGGGGTAAAAAAAATCTCATGGACCATGAAAATAAAAATAAAAGAAATTCCCTTTAAAAGGAGATTATGATTGAATATCTCTTCCTATAAAGTTTATATACGCAACTGCAGCCAGGCAACCAAGCCCCTACTTATAGCTGCAAAACTTCCCCCCCAAAAAATTTACATTTGCTTCTGAAATAGAGTTGTACTAAGCAGATAATAAATAATTCAAGGATTTAAACTGTTCATAAGTAATTCACAAGATTCACTTCCACCTGCCAAATATTTGGATCATATGTTGTCTATGTACAGTCACAAAATGTACCCAGAATGAATTCTCTTGCATAACACCTAATGCCTGCCATTACATTATTGTAACACTCTGTATTGAATTAGTCTGAAAGGATTATATTGATGTGCTCCTATAATGGTTTTCAGATCAGACACCATTTATCAACTACTTAGCTAATATCCACTCCTAAATTCAAAGATTGGATGGAAGTGAATGGTAAACACCAAAGTCTGCCATGATTATCACTTTTAATTGTATGGCTGGCCAGCCATCTGTATTTGATTTGGCTAGTTCAGTATGTCTTTTTTTTTTCTCCTCTGTTAATGAATACAAATTCACTGAGCAATTCTGGATGCAGTAAATTACACCATGATGGCTGATGCTGTCAGTGAAATGCCAGGCATTGAGTCTGATAATTAAAGAATGACATTTAACGGAATAGCATGTCTGGAACTGAATGTGTTTTGCTGAAAAATGAACATGAAGGCCAAACAGAGGTTCTTGTTATCTTTTAAAAAAATGTTGGCAGAAAAAACGGTCAGAGGAGATATGCTGATTTCTCTGCATTATTTGATGAGATAGTATTGCATGGCAGGTTTAATAAATAATAATAATTTGTTACATAAAATTCACAGTTACCTTGAATACAGGTTCACTTTTGGCACTAGAGCTTCAAGAAATGCAAACGTCATTATATTTCCTTTGCATGTTTTACCATACATTACATAACTTAGGAGCTCAAACTATGTCGTAATTTTTACTGACACTGTGATTGTTAGAAGAAGCAACATGCTTGAGGTATGCATAAGGGCCTGTTGGTAGAAGCACAGAAGCAAATCTTCAATTCCAAACTTACCACAGTGTCTGATTTTCCTGCTGCCCCCGATTGGCATTTACAAGATCCCATTTACAGCTGTGGGCAAAACTTCAAGCAACAAGCTGTTTAGAGCACTAAAAAGCTATCATTGACTAATGTCATTTGAGTTTTTAAATATAGAGAAAAATAACTACTACTTTTATTATTTTTTGCTTGCTTTGTATTTTAGTTCAACTCAACTACTCAATGGACAAAGACAATTCAGTGAATGCAAAAAATAAAATATAATTTTGCTCAAAATATTTACCTTTTTCATATATAAAAAATCTAATTTCCATGTTAAGAAATATTAAAGGCATTTAAACTTGCTCAGAATATATACTAGCCAAAATCACTGAAATGGACTGTGAAAAGAAGTCGTTCTGTCAAATGTTTTTTCTTTTCTTTTATTAGAAAGTTCTATTAGCTTGCATTTTCAAAAAAATACATGGCTGCTTAATGGAAGCAGAGTTTAAAAACTTGGTGTTATTAGACTGCACCTGTATCAGTTTATCAAGAATCATATTTCCCCAGATATATTGAATCTGTCTTCATGCACTTCAGAGTCCAGTTCTGAAGATATTTAGTCTCTAGTTAAAACAATATAGATGTCAAAATCTATTAAAAAGTATATTAAAAACTTTAAAATTTTGTTTATGTCTATATATAAATAAATTTCAAAAGAGAATGAACATTTTATAGGCATAATGCTGTGTTGCCTGCAAGTTTCTGATCGCTACTTCTTGGGAAATTAATCTTTACATTTTACAGTATTACATATAAATATAATGTTGATTCAATTTAATAATTTATTGAGATACAATAATATAAATATTTATGTATCTTTTAGGCATTCACAGGGCAAAACCTAACAGACAGCTTGGACTTTTTCACAAGTGAAACACAATACAAATAACCTTTAATACAGCCTAGTGCAAAAGCAGAGCATCACTCATATCTTTGGAAAATCAAGCTCTTATGCATCATTTTACGCAAAGGACAGTTTGTAAAATTTACCCTTTGCATTTGTCTTGGGTTGCAATATGTAACCAAAAATTTTATTCTATTTTCATCTGTTGAAACCGGTTGAAAGATATTTTCATCTCCTGTAACTCCAGGGGGAAAGAGGGCGGGTGCCTTCTGTTAATGGCTCAGTCGTTAAAACCAGATGGGGCAGTGCTTCCTTATCTCGTCCTTCACCCATCCTCCTCCAAGGGGATATCACCTGGGAATGAGCCGTTTAAGGCTCTCCTTGTGACCGATAACATTACATCACCCCATTGGGAGATGCTCTACTCAGTGGGAGGAGCCGAAGCCTCTCTACTTGCATAAAACCTGTAACTCAGGACACCAGAGCAGCTGGTTTTTCCACTGGATTCCCCGAGGAAAACTGGACCCATCCTGTCACCACCGGACCCTTTCTACAGGACCAGCTCTACTCCAGCGGAGCCACATCTGCCACTCCAGAAGGACTTACTTTGGACTGCTCCCCACACCCTGACCAACAGGATGTCAGGTCGTATTTTGACTCTGTCAGAGTTTCTGGGATCATTTGTTTGTTGTTGTTCTTTTTCTCTGTACCACTACCTTTGTAGTTTGTAATATTCTTGGTAAAGAACTGGTATTCCTATCCCTACATCTTTGCCTGAAAGCCCCATAATTTCAAAATTATAGCAATTCAGAGGTGGGGGCTTTACATTCTCTATTCCAAGGGCGGTTCTGGTTTCCCCTGGCAATCACTTGTCTTCTAAACCAAGACAGCGTTCAAATTTATTTATTTTTTTAATCATAGAATCATTAAAGTTGAAAAAATCCTGTAAGATCAAGACCAACCATTAACCTAACACTGACTGGTCCACTAAACTAACTGTGTCAAGGTCTTTTTTATCACCTTAAATGAGAGAACTTCTTTGGCTAGAGGCTTTGCTTCTAGAGATTATTTTAAAGCAACAGACCCAAATTAATCCTACATGTGCAATACTTACATAGAGCTTAAATCTCTTAGGTTAAATGGCATCATGGTAGTAAAATATTACATTAGGGATTGATTATTTCCATTTACCTGTCATAAAAAATAAGATATCAGAATGAAACTGATAGGAAATAGTCCTCATTTGTGTTCTGATTCTATTGAAGTTTGCTGTAAATGGGAGATAATCTTTCCTTATCAATTACAGGATCACAGAATCACCAGGTTGGAAGAGACCTTCAGGATTACCGAGTCCAACCCATGCCCTAACATCACCTCAACTGAACCATGGCACTGAGTGCCACATCCAGTCTTTTTTTAAACACATCCAGGGATGGTGACTCTACCACCTCCCTGGGCAGATGATTCCAGAACTTGATCACTCTTTCAGTAAAAAACTTTTTCCTAACATCCAACCTAAATTTCCCTTGGCACAGCTTGAGACTGTGTCCTCTTGTTCTGTCAGTCGTTGCCTGGAAAAAGAGACCAACCCCCACCTGACTACAACCACCTTCCAGGTAGTTGTAGAGAGTGATAAAGTCACCTCTGAGTTTTCTTTTCTCCAGGCTAAACAACCCTAGCTCCCTCAGCCGTTCCTCATAGGGCTTGTGTTCCAAGCCCTTCACCAGCCTCGTTGCCCTCCTTTGAACATGTTCAAGTGTGTCAACGTCCTTCCTAAACTGAGGGGCCCAGAACTGGACACAGTACTCAAGGTGCGGCCTCACCAGTGCCGAGTACAGGGGAAGAATGACCTCCCTGCTCCTGCTGGCCACACTATTCCTAATACAGGCCAGGATGCCATTGGACTTTTTGGCCTCCAGGGCACACTGCTGGCTCATGTTCAACCAGCTATCAACCAGCACCCCCAGGTCCCTTTCTGCCTGGGCACTGTCCAGCCACTCTGTCCCCAGCTTATAGCATTGCAGAGGGTTATTGTGGGCAAAATGCAGGACTTGGCACTTGGACTTGTTAAACTTCATCTTATTAGACTCTGCCCATCTATCCAACTGTTCCAGGTCTCTTTCCAGAGCCCTGCTACCTTCCAACAGATCAACACATGCTCCCAGCTTAGTGTCATCTGCAAATTTACTAATGGTACACTCAATACCCTCATCCATGTAATCAATAAAAATATTAAACAAAACTGGCCCCAGCACAGATCCTTGGGGGACACCACTAGTGACTGGGCACCAACCGGATGCAGCACCATTCACCACCATTCTCTGAGCCCAGTCATACAGCCTGTTCTTAACCCAGCGAAGAGTACTCCTGTCCAAGCAGTGGGCTGCCAGCTTTTCCAGGAGTTTACTGTGGGAGACAGTATCAAAGGCCTGGCTGAAGTCCAAATAGACAACATCCACAGCCTTTCCCACATCCACCAGGCAGGTCACCTGGTCATAAAAGGAGATCGGGTTGGTCAAACACAACCTAACCCTCCTAAACCCATGCTGGCTGGGTCTGATCCCATGACCATCCTGTAGGTGCTGCATGATGGCACTCAAAATAAACTGTTCCATTACCTTACCGGGTAGAGAAGTCGGACTGAGTGGCCTGTAATTTCCAGGATCCTCCTTCCTACCCTTGTGAAAAAGTGTCATGTTGGCCAGCTTCCAGTCATCTGGAACCTCACCAGTGAGCCAGGACTGTTGGTAAACGATGGAGAGTGGCTTCACAAGCTCATCTGCCAGCTCCCTCATCACCCTGGGATGGATCCCATCTGGTCCCATAGATTTATGAACATCTGAGTGGCTCAGCAGTTTTCTGACTTCTTCCTCATGGATCTTAGGGGGATCATTTTGCTCCCTGACACCATCTACCAGGGCAGGAGGACAGCTGTCCTGAGGACAAATGGTCTTTCCAGTAAAGACTGAGGCAAAGAAGGCATTAAACACCTCTGCCTTCTCCCCATCTGCAGTCACTAAATTCCCTCCCACATCCAGTAGAGAACCGAGGCTGTTCTTACCCTTCCTTTTGCCACTAATATATTATAAAAACATTTTTTATTACCCTTCACAAAGTTGCCAAATTAAGTTCTAACTGTCCTTTGGCCTCTCTAATTTTTTTTTTTCTACGTGGTCTAACAACCCCTTTAAATATTTCCTGAGATACCTGACCCTGAAGATGATACATCCTCTTTTTATTCCTTAGTTTCTTCAAAAGCTCCTTGCCTATCCAGGCTCGACATTTGCCTCGTCGACTCATCTTTCCACACACAGGGACAGTCTGTAAGGCCAGTATAAGAATATGTTGAAAACCTCTTCAGAAAAATATTATATGAAAATCACTGTGGTTATATGTTCACCCTGTGAATGAGAAATCTTCTGGAGTGATAGAGACCTGAACCTTTGGGTAAGACTTGTATGGTCTACGTACAGTCTATGGGTAAGACTATGCCCCTCATCTGGAACAACCATGCAGAGTGGATGATCCAGGCTCGACAATCATAGAAACATAGAATCATAGAACGGTTTGGGTTGGATGAGACCTTAAACTTCACCTAGGTCCAACCCTCCTGCCATGGGCAGGGAGATCTCTAGATGGAACTCTTTCTAGATGTTTTCTTAATAGCTGTACATTTTTCTCCCTAAATTCTATAAGCAGGATTTCTTAGAATATAAGTAGCAAAAAACAAAAAAAAAAAAAGAAAAGAAAAAAACCAGGATTAATAGTTTCACAACATGTTATAAAAAGTTTCATTTATTTTAGAACACAGATGAATAAAGAGATCATGTCATAACCGCGCAATGCTTTCACATATGGGAAATGAAAATATAGTGCCTTCCTGTGCCTTAGGAGTTCCAAACAGACCAGCAGACAAGAGACTGTCTGAATTGGAAAATGGTGAAAAGTATACCATTTGCCCAGATAAAGTGATAGCATTTTCTGTAGGAAAAAAAATGTGATGGACAGAAAAAGAATAGGAAGAATCTGTCTCTAACAGTAATTGTATAGAGTGCTCATCTGGGAAACAGGCTAATCATCTGTATTTCAAATTGTTCTAGGAACAGTACACATTATTAAATATTTTTTCTAAGCAAACCTATTTCAAGTTGGAGACAATGCCTATGATTACTTTTGAGTGTTGGGGGCTGTTTTTAAATGTATTATAAATAATAGAGGGTTCCTTTTCTGATGGAAATTAGTACTCTTCATTCCTGCTAGGTATTATTTCTCTTTGATCTGAAAATTTATAAAACATAAGAATCAGTAAAAATAAGGGCTCAAGAAGACCTCATGTGTTATTTTAGTTTAACACATCAACAGTAAGGTTGGTTGACTGGGCCTAGATAAAAATCTCAGTAACTTTTTGAATGGACATTTGGACACCTTGGTATGTGTCCCTTTGACTGAAGTGTTCTGACAATGCAGCTTTTTCGTCTACCACATGGTAATTAAGTAATTGATTATTTTGCTTCCTTCTGGGCTTGTGGTCAGCTGCAATGTTTGTATACTCAAAAGTCTATCAAGTTTTCATAGCAATATGATTATCCTATAGTTTATAGTTGTTTACTAACCCATTCTGGAAAATGATAAATTAAATTTGCTTGTAAATTAAAGACATTATCAAGGCCTTATTTTTATTCAATTTTTCAGACTTTATTTTTTGTCTGAGACTTTGGTTTAGAGAAGTGCAATACAGATGTGTGTCTACCAAACAGACAAGTAGGAGATTCAAATATATAGGTAGAGAAAATGATATTAAATCATTATAATAATAAAATAATGAAAAAACCATTTCTCTCATACATCAACGCATAAATGCATTTCAAATATAAATGAGTTGCAAATATTCAGAGAATTCAAAGGCAATAATCCTGTATTGTGTAGGTTCGACATGTTTCATATTTTGAAGACAGGTAGCACTTCCTGCTCATAAATAATGTTTTAGCGAAATGAAATTTGAACATGAGCTGGGTATCATCTCATCTGGAATTATCATTAATAAGAGAACAGATGAGTTCTGTATAAGAACCAGAGGTGCTTCGACAGTGTGAGACCCTATGAAAAGAACTACCAATTGCTTCTGGTTGGTTTGTGAACTGAGGAAGACCCTGCTGAGATTGAATTGCTGTGTTTGAGGCCTGTAAAAAAACTGATACTGCAAGATAGTTATCTAGTCTGTGCAAATGGAAATACAGGATTTCAGTTCAGATAGACATGGCTTCTTTCTGATAAGGAACAATGCTTAAAGAAGAAAAAGTGTTACTGAAGGATGTGTCTTGTGAGTAATTGCAACCAATAAAAACCTGATCCCTCAAGAACCTCTATATCAGAATAAAGATGAGTTCACTGTGCACCTATATTTTTGCAATCCTGTTGCATTTTAAAAAATCAGTTTTTTCCTGAAGTTAAGTTTAGAAGCTTTATGGAATGAAAAGAAAAAAAAAAGAAGGGAAAATGCATACTCATTTACTTCTGACATGAAAAAGAAAAGAATGCTTTTGTGTTATTCTATTTTAAGATTCAAGAGAGTCTATTCTGAGATTTAGGTTGAAAGAGTCATGGTGCAGTGGAAGAGGTAGGATCCAATCAAAAGAAGGTCAGGAGGAAATTGAAGTATCATGGGAGCATACGTGAACATGAATTCATGAAAGAAGTATTTTCATGTAGAAATGAAGTAACAGTTTAAAAAATTCCATTAATAACTCCAAAGTTAAAATTATTTGGCAAACATATTGTGTTGGGTTTTCCCCCCCGTTTCCCTGGGGGGCGGGGACCCTGGGGTGGACGCATGGTCTGGGCACAGGGTCTCCCCTGCCCCTGCCCCTGCCTGGGCACATGTACCCCAGATCTGTGTTCTGGTTGGTGATTTTGTGTCCCCTGGGAGGGGAACTGGGGTTGTCCCGTGACTTGGGCAGTCTGTGCTGGCTTCAGCCATGCGGCTGGTAATAAACATCATGCTGAAATATCTACAAAAATAAGTCTTCCTGATTTCTTCTATGGACCAAGCTGTCTCCGAAAGGGTGCAGAGAATGCACTGCAGCAATATTGGAACATCAGATGGGCATCAAAAGAAATTTGCTAAAATATCTTTTCAGTTCTACCAAGACAAAGCATTAGACATTCTTTGACATTAAGTTTCAATTGCGTTCTACTTTTGAGCAGCAAACCAAACTTTGAGGAAAACAAGAGTTTCAGGATCTGGTGAACTTTAATTCTGATTTTGAAACAAAAAGTACATTTGGTGAAATTTATTTATTATTCAATGCTGATTTTTAAATATTGACCAGTCTATTTTGCATGACAGCTGTACATTAATGTAGAATTGACATTTTAATCCAACATATCTATTTGTCTGTCCATCTGTCTCTCTCTCCCTCTCCATCCACACCCTATTACTAAGTCCATCCTACTCAAGTATTTCACTGGACTAATATTTTGTACTTTACACTTCTAATTCCACTGAAACTCTTGAGTGTGATGTAACAATTAGTTTAGTGCACACCTTATGACCCCCTCTTTCCATTAATTTGTCATTCAGTTGCACCTATTACATTTAGCAGAATGTTAAAAGAAATAGTATTACTACAAAAAATAATTACCCTCTGGACTCAAATTGTGCAGGCATGCTTCAGAAGCCCTATAAATACAAATTTTTTTTTTTTTTTTAGATTTAGGTTTTTCTGCAAGTTAAGTGCACATATATTATCAAAAAAAATATGGAGATGAGAAAAAAAATTGGGTTACACTGTACAAAATACATGTAACCTCAAACATTCCTAATCCTTGATACAACAGCTATATTTTCTAGTTCATAAATGCACTTGGTTTTCTCATCTATGTGTAAATTTGCGCTTCAGTGTAGCTAGGTCCATCCAGGGAAAGCTCCCATTTCATGGTTTGACACTGGCCTGATGCCAGTCATCCATGAGAGTCGCTTGCTCACCCTCCCCTGCCACAGCTGGGCAGAGGAGAGAAGGAAAAAAAAAATTAATGACGGCTTCATGATTTGAGATAAGGACCGGGAGAAAACACTTCAAGGGCGAAACAGGCTCAACTTAAAGTTACAAAGTGAATTTATTGGTAACAGAATCAAAGGAGGGTAATGAGAAATAAAATAAGCCCTTGAAAACACCTTTTTCCCCAACCCACTCCTTCCTTCCCACCAGCAGTGCAGGGAAACAGGGCACGGGGGTTTTGGTCAGTTCATCACTGAGATTTTCTTCTGCTGTTCAGGGAGAGGAGTCCTTCCCCTGTGAGACTGTGGGGTCTCTCTGATGGGAGACAGTTCTCCACGAACCTCTCCGGCGTGGGTCCACTCTCACGAGCGGCAGTCCTACTGCATCTGCTGCAACATGAGTCCCTCCCATGGGCAAACAGTCCTTGCAAAACTGCTGAGCTGTGGGTCTCTCCCCATGGGGTGCAGTCCTCCAAGGACAGGCTGCTCCAGCCTGGAAGCAAGGGCCCTCTCTCTCCACCGGGTCTTCCAGTGGATCACAGCCTCCTCCAGGCATCCATGCGCTCCGGTGTGGGCACCTCCCCCATGGGCTGCGGGTGGATCTCTGCATTCCCCCTGGACCCATGGGCTGCAGGGGGACAACCTGCTTCACCATGGTCTTCACCACGGCCTGCAGAGGCATCTTGGCTCTGGCACCTGGAGCACCTCCTCCCCCTCCTTCTCCCCTGACCTTGGTGTCTCCATGTTGTTTTCCCTCACATGTTCTTACCTCTTCCTCTTCTCTGACAAGAAGCAGAAAACCCCTATTACTTTGTTTTGATTTTCTTAAGTATGTTATCACAGAGGCATTACCAACCTCTCTCACTGGCCCAGTTTTGGCCAGAAACCTGTCCATCTTTCAGAGCCATCAGAGACTGGCTCTGCTGGACATAGTGAAAACTTCCAGGAGGTTCTCACAGGACCCACCTCTATGGCCCCTTGGCTACCAAAAACCAGGCCAAGCAAAACCAATACAGCCACTGATACTTCAAGTATCATGTCCTGGTACTAAAAGAGTCACATATTTTATACATATGCTTACAAAGAAGTCTTACCCACAGGTTGAATCCTTCACTGCAAAATTTCCAAATGAAGTCTACAAAATATTTCACGATGCTGTGAGAATTCTAATGAAGTATGAAGGTGCTTAACTTATTATAAATCATAGTTCAGTTCTGTCATATAACTTTCCCTAAAGCTCTGAATGCAGTATTGCATGTACTATGAACAGATTAAACTAGCATTGTCTTCCTATGGGCAAAATTAAAGCAGTTCTTCTAATTTGTGGCATACAAATCCATTCAGTATTTCTGACAGTTGTAAGAGAAATAAAGGTCAATTTGTACCCTGTGGTACCTGAATTCCTTCAATTTTGCGACTTGAAAAATACATTTAATCAAACCTTTCAAAGTTATGGCTTTATAAATGGCTATTTATTTCTGGCCTTTGATTTGCAATTTGCATTACTTTTTTTACCCACTTTATCATGTGCATGATTATCCATCCAACTCAAAAATTATGAACAGTTTTTGAAGTTCTGGTCTTAAACAGAGTTGAGGTCTTGTTGGTTTTACTTCTATGCTTTTTCCCATACTTTAGTAAAAACCCCAAGGTTTATCTCCACTTTTCCTTGAAATTCTTCAAGAAAAATTACTTACCATGCGACAAACACATGCACGCAAAAAAACCCCCTCAATATTGTCTTCTGACCTCCGAGTGCTTAGCTATCTGAGAAAAACATGCATGGGTAGTGAATTAAAAGCTGACCTTTGAACACTGAAGCCACTTTTAGGTTGAGATTTTTATCTGCTAATTATAGTTTATACACCGCAGTAAAACACAGATGGTAGACAGAGAAATATAGCAATGAACAGAAACAAGGAGAGTTTACTTGAAATATAATGACTGTTAAGAACAATTAATGAGGGGTATTGCTCACAGACCCAATTAGAGTGCAGAATATTATTTAGAAAGGAAAAAAACTTATAAAAGCATGTAGGAAATACAAGCTAAAATTTAGATAAATCCTCATAGCCATATTGATCTTATCTTAAGTTTAAACTATCAAACACTTCCAGAATGGTTTAGAAAGTTCTGAAGTTTGATAAAACAGAATAAAAATAAATTATATATTGTTTTTTAAAAATTACAGGGAATGATATTATCAACTTGGGATTTTTCTTTTGTTTTCATAAAAAATATTTTTAAATAATTATTTGGATGGAGGAAAAAACATCCATTTGAGTGGATAAATAAAACAGGTTGTGGGAATCATAGACCACACATTGTAGACTACTTGTGAATCTTGAAATCAGAATGAGAATCTTGGAACTGTTTAGCTCTTTCCCAGTTAGATAAAAAATAATGATATATTCTGGCCTTCTGCTGAATATACTTTGTAAACCTTTACCTTTATTTATATTGTTACTTTTGGAATACATCTCTCTTATTTATGATGTATCCAGATTGTGTTCCATGTAACTATATCATTTTCTGGTATACTTTGTGCACTAGTCTGAAAACAAATCAGTGGTAGATTGCAAATCAGAATTATAATTTAATAGGAAAATTAAAATAAATGCAATAGTACAAGAACACTGACAGAGTCAGGAAATAACCTGACACCCTGTTAGTCAGGGTGGTGGTAGCTGTCCAGATGAAGTGGTTCTGGTGAAGTGGTGATCCTGTGCAAGGATCTGGTCTTCACCTGAAGGTCCAGTGGTAGCTCTTGTCCTCTGAGTAGGGCTCTTTGTGCTGCTCCAAACCCCAGATTATATCCAGGTGGGAATGCTTGGCTCCTCCCCCTGGGCAGAGCATCTCACAATGGGCTGATGTCATTCTATGAGTCATGTGGTGGGTCCTTGATGGCCCATTAACAGAGATAGTCCCCAGAGGGAGTTATCAGGGGTGAGTCATGGTAGGAGATAACGAACACTGCCCCACCTGCTTTAACAGCTTGTGAAGATGATAATGGAATACATACTATTGGCTACATCTTACATTGTAACCTAGGACACTCTGTTAGTGATATCTCCTACATTTTTTAGGGATCTTTTTAAGCTTTACATGGTGTCAGGATGACCATCCTGAGATAATTTGTCTTCATCCAAGAAACAGGAAATCAAATACCCTAATAACTGAAGTAAAACCTCTGCCTTCAAAGCTGTAGACTTGGGACTTCCATGTGGATGAGAACTAAGATACTCTTGGACAAGGTTTTGTTGAGACTTTAGCCTTATGATAGTCAGGATGAATAAATGAACTTACACATAACCCTGGGTAAGCAACTATTCAAGTCCTACTGGTAAAGTTTGTTGAAATTTCTGAATCTGGCAGTATCTTAGAAGGCCAATGCTTCTGACCACAGGTCATCAGCGTAGAGATATGATGTTCATTCCAGCAGCATGAACAAGCAGCTGTAGCTACTGCTGTAACAAGCCTGTACTTCATCACATTCAACAGAACAAAAAAGGGTTGAGTGGAGAACACTATCCTAGCAGTATAACAAGACAGCATAAAGTCAGTACAGTTACCCAGACCAGTGTCAAATGAGCCTCACCTGCTTACACTACCTGGACAGCCATGCCTGCTGCCAGGACAAACAAAAAAGCTGTCATGAAGCAATCTCATCAGCACTGCAAAAACTAGAAAAGAAAGAGTAAGTACAAGAGAGCTAGACAGTGATTCAGTGGGTAGAATGTCAGCACTGGAATCAGTCTTGCTGCACTTAAAAATGATAGACCATTCAGACTGTATTTTGGAGCTCTCACTAACAGCAAAGAGCACAGAAACTTTATCAGGAGAGACGGCACCTACTGCTATCATTTGTTATATTGCCAAGATGAAGAAAATGTTAAATAAGATGAGAAAATGGCCATGAGATACTGTGTATATGGCTGCAAGGATCATGATTTGTTTGTTTTTTATTGTTTAGCTTTAGTACATATTCAAGGTTGTATTTGTCATTGAAAACAGTTTGAAAGCAGTACTTGAAATTGGAAGAGTATTGTTCAGCCATAATTTCTAGGCAGTCCTCTGAATTCTTGCTCATATATACAAGGTGAGGCCTTTGCTGTTTAGAAAATGGGTGCGCTAATAACAAGAAAAAGAATCCTTGTTTTATAATAACTGTAGGCTTCAAACCTTGCTGTACTTGCTGCCTATACCTGTGTATGTACCTGTGGTGATGGAATATAATTTTAAGTTATAGAATTCAGGCTCCTCTTACATTCAGATGAAATCACTGCATAATAGTCTCTTTCTTTCATCTCCAAAAAACTGTTCTATTTGCACCTTCTTTCCAAGCATGAAGATACACTTGATAAAGGAGTGAGAGTTCTAATTTTATTATGAATAATTTTATTAATGAATCTTCTAATCTTATTTTTAATGTTTATTGGTTTGCTGTGATTGTAGCAAAATATAGTTGGGTTTTTGTGTGCATGTAGAGTTGTGTCTTGTACCCCCTGGTGCTGCCCCATCCATCATTACGTTCTCCCTGTTGTCATCACTCCCACCTCAACCCTTTGCCTGCCTTTCCACCATCTCGGATGAGGGATTTGAAGAGGTTTGTACTGTATTCCATAGATAGTATCATTTACTGTCACAAAATGCATGGATGTGACCTTTCACATCCTGAGAAAGGGACAATTTCTTCCTATTGCTGCACCTCATCAGCATTGACTTTAGACCAGGTTACTCAGGATTTGTCCACCCAGTTCTCAGAAGCCTCTAATGACAGAATTAACACAACTGCCTTGGTAACTTGTTTCAATGTTTACTGATTTTCATAGTGAATTTTTGCCCCTGTGTTCAGTCTGAACTTCCTCTGTCACCCTGTTAGGGTTTTGGACATTGATACACCTATCACATGTGTGTGGATAAACGGCCTGGCTCTAACATCTTGACGATCTCTCTGTAAGTATTGGAAAGTTACAATTAGGTCCTGATCACCTCAGGTGGCTGAATTCCAGTTTATAAAAATTTTCTTTATATTTGGGTTGCAAAACTGGACATAGCATTCCAGAGTCAAACACGGTCAAGCATGATTTATCTCAATGAATTTATGCTGGCTATTTCCAATCACTTTTCATCTGTCAGTAAAAAAGTGAAAGGGAGAAAGACGAGATAGGCACAAAATTACCTTTTTTAAAATAGAAAGAAGCATAAAAAGAACCATTTTCAAGCTCAGTTTCCATATCCGGTGGAAATAGGACCAGTTTTAAGAAATCAGGTTTGACAATTTCTCTTTACATAAAGAATGAAAGAAACTTCAGGAGGGAGATACTGAGAAGTATTTCCATACCAATAAAGTCAGGAAACAAGTATTTACACTCCCTGGGTGATAAAATAGTTGTTCTTTTTGTATCTAGAAGAAGGTGAATCTGACTCAGTGACAGAGCAGCAACATCCCAAATTCCTCTGTTCATCTAAAAGGGAAGTCTGGCTCACTGACACTAAAACTTTTCTGCCATATCTGGGTTGTCCTAAGCTCTAATTTCATATTTATATATACTTTGAGGGATGATGTTATAATGCGCACAGGTAGGCGAAGGTATTATATTCCACAAAGCCTTCTTCATTTTAAAGTATTCCTCTTTTTCAGAAACTTATGTGCAATGACTATCTTACAGAAAAATGGATTATTTTCTTACAGAGGAATTTCATGTGTCAGAAACTATGATAATAATTATTTACTTAAATCTTTATCCAATTCCATAGCGCAGTCACGCAGCAAGTAGATATCATTATAGACCTACGTTTTTTGCATGCTTGGCGTAGCAATTCTTCTTCCCTGAAATTAGAATGAAATATTAAGATGAAAAAGAAATGTTTTGGTGAAGTGTGAAGAAAACTGATCACAATACTTTTAATGATAGATAATTTTTTAACAATATTGCTTGAAATAGTCGTTTATCCCTAATATAGTCTTAGAAATATTTTGCTTATAATTGAAACAATGAACAAAATTCTCAGCCAGTAATTTGCAGACCCAATACAATTCTTCACAGATAAGTGTTATAATTTTTAGTGTTAAACATAGGGCATCAGAATATTGCTATGTCTTTTTGTGTTTTTAATACATTATTTGGTTATCTTAAAACCATAGGCACATAATAAAGTAAGCATTTTCAGATCACACTCATTGTGTATATCCTGCTAATTCAGACTTCATCTTGCTTCATTACAGAATGAACCATACATGATCAAAGCGGTGGATCATTCTCAGGTCCTTTCTGGACCAAAAAAATTGTTTGAATTAATAGCTGTGGGACTGGCAAAACCTGATGGTAATTTAGTCACCAGATGTGGTCAAAATCTCTGCAAAAAGCATTATGCACAGGACCACACTAGACCATCTTCCTTCCTCAAGCCTCAGTGCCCTGAGAGGACACTCCTGGGATTTTGCTTCAGAGACAGGAACAGAGTACTGGCAAAGTTGCTTACTTGGTTCAGAGAGATTTATTTGCTTGCCTTTCATATTTTCACTGAAATAGGAAGACATTCCTCTTTGAAACTTGATCTGGACTAAAAGTTTAATGCTGTTATTCCTTTATTGGCTGAACATGAATTTGATAGTTTCAGTTGTGTTTTAAACTCATAAATATTTAATCTCTCAACAATGCAGCAGAGTGATAACTTTGTCCTTGTAGAGAGCTAGTCTAATGACATCTTTACAAAGTTGTGTTCGATTATATCTTTTTTTTAAAGACATTATTTTGATGCATCACTTTTATGGATAAGAACCAAAATTCTGTTTAAAAATATTCCAAAAGCTGTATTTTCACATAAACACTTTCAGCCTAAGAGATGTCTTTTACATGAGTGCCAGAGACACAACCCACATGTTTTTCAAGATTTACGTTATTTAAAATTTTATATCTATCTTCTGTTATTAAAAAAATGTTTCATGATTTCCAGGTACATTATCAATCCTCCTACAGTAATTCAAAATCTTTGTGGGCTGAAGTTAGATTAGCTGTTTGTGTCCCTCAAGTTTTCTGTGGCCCATCTTCCTCCCGAGGTCTTTAATCTCTCTGATATTTATGTG
>WEIT01038991.1:12199-115834 GCA_013389985.1 Dryoscopus gambensis | reverse complement strand
CGGCGGCGGGGCGCGGAGGCGCTCGCTCCTCGGCAAGAACTAAATTTGCAGTCGCGGTCCCCGCGGAGCGCCGCCAGCGCGGCGGGATGGCCGCCCCTGTTCGGGAGCGCTGCGAGCGGCCGGCCGTCAGGTCTGGGACAGGGGGAGCCCTGCTGCGCGAGGAAACACGTTCCCTTTACCTGGACGAGAGAGGCAGGGAGAGAGGCGAAAGGCTTTGTCGAGTCGGTTGCCACTACCATCCGCCCACAACTGCCTTTGGTTTTTGTCACAACTTCAGTACCTGTGTGTTTGCGGAGGGTACGCGCGGGTCCGGTACCGGGGCTCCCCTGAAGATGGCAGTCGCTTCTTGTGTAATGCTGGCGGCCGGGGCTCGCTTCCAGGACAACCCCCGGTAAAGCAAGGGACTGCTGAAAACCTTCCCGGCTGTAATTTAAGGAAGCCCCTGTCTGTTCCCGTTCGGTTCTCAGGGTCCAGGAGGAACAAGCTAAGAGCAGCAATGCCAGGCTGTACTGCTTGGTGATAGTGTTTCCATCCCTAAAATGACTACCAAAAGCCTCTCCTTCCAGGGTGGCTGCTTTTAATTGACATAAATTTGTCATAGAATTTTTTCTAGATATCTCTGAGCAGAAATGCATGGAGGGCAATATTGCTGAAGATGTCACTCAGGAAGGAGCACGCTGCCATCCTGTTGTGTTGTGTGAACAAGACTAGATACTGACAGGGAATACAGGCAAGATCAGCCTAGAGTAGCTGCTTGTTTCCTTAAAAAAATGTATCTCAGGGAACTCTGCAATCGTAAGGAAAAGAATTATGGGGGATTTTCTGAATGGCATTACCTGTCTCATAAAGTGAGATGCGTGTTAGGAAAAATCACAGTTCTCCTAATTCTGTTTGCATTACATTATTCTATATTAGTTCTTCCCTCAGATAGAATTATTACAAAAATAACATATGCATAAGAATTAGAGAAGCCTAGGCAGGATCTTCCTTTTTCACACAGTAACATCTTAATCAATAATGTGCTGCACTTTATTGCAGTCAAAATATTGTGAAGCTCTTAATAGAGATTTTGGGTTCTGAACTAGGTAGTTATCATTAAAATATTCAGGAAAAAAATACCCTGTTTGTTCTGGAATGAGTATCAGTTTCTTAAAAATTGCATTTTTACTGTTTTGTACTCCAGGGACATAAGAAATCAGGGTCATGTTGCCAGCTTGCTGTGTTGCTTTGAATGCTTTTAAGCAATTAATAAATGGATGGTTATGGAATGCTAAGTCAGGCGAACGTATATGTTTGGAGTACAGTTGGATCATTATTGCATGCTTAATAGTGACAAGTAAATAAGTTAGTGTCCGTGAAGAGTGCTAGATTGACTGCACCCAAACAGAATAGACCAATGTCTGGAATAGCCATTAAATACCTAATGGCAGCACAAACTTTTTCACTCGGTTCAGACATTACGTTTTTCCTTCAGTGCACTTACGGTAAGCGGGAAGGTAGCTGGCTCATCATGCCCACTTGATTCTCAGCCTATTTTCTGAGGCCGCCAATAAATAGATATGCCTGAACGGCCTGGATCCTTATCATTGCATAATCAGAGACCAGGGAGTAGTTCTCCCTCTCAGGGCTTCACAGGTGGTGCTTGTGACATTGTTGGCTCTTGAAAGAAAGAATGTAGAGCCTGGAACACATGGGATTTTTTAATAGCTTGAGAAATAATTCCAGTATATTTATCATGCTTAGGAAATTTGTGGCAGTGATATACTAACTCATGTATTCTCCCTTGTGTGTCTCCAAAATCCCCATTGTTGCAGTCTGATCTTTGTATTGCAATTTTCCATAATGCTTTAACTAAATGCTTGTGAAAAACAATAATGAAAATAAACAGAGTAGATTTTAAAAATTTTTTATTATGCATTCAGATAGTTTTCTGTCAGGATTGAACTGAATATGAATATTCTAGCTTGCTTAATAGTTCTGGTTTGTATAAGGAGGCATTATAATGTCTTTACTTTCTCACCAACCATCTGAAGAACTGCAGTGTGCCTTCTAAGGTCAACTGCTGTTTGTCAGCACTTGAACTCATTAACCTTTGAGGACATGAGCAGCAGCTCTAGTGTTTTTCAAAGCATTTAAATTGAATTAGGCACTTAAGTACGATGTTTAGTTTATGTCTCAGTTGAGATTGTGTGGATTACATCTTTGTTATGAAATATGACCAGGAGTTACATCACGTACAAAAATGCAGAGGCTTCTGTTTTGGGTATTTTTTGATCTTTAAACGTGCTCGGAGTGTGATCCTGATCCAGTCTGGTAAACTATTTTGCTACTTCATGGGCATGTCTTTATCTATTTGGGCATTCCTATGTAGGCTCAGTCAATAAAACGAAGCTCAAATGTAGGCATTTGCAGAACTCTGGTCTAAATGACTTTACTTTGTGCTGTTCATTTCAATGAGAGTGTGAGTCTCTCTCTAGATGAGGCTCTTGGGCAAAATTTCATAATTGTGTTATTTTAGAAACTCAAGAATTTATAAAGTGATCAGCTCTAAAGAGTCTCATCCAAACACCATTGAAATTAATGGCAGTAATGCACGGATTCCAGCGGCCCTTGGACCAGATCCTAGAAGTTAAGGGTGCTTCACAGTTTATGGCTCCAGATCAATAACCATGATACAATAATTCTTCTTTTTTTTCCATCCCTGTGACTGTAGCTGTAGTTGGTTGAAAAAGCAAAGAAATATTTTGCAAAATAATGAAAGAAGAAACTCTACATACTAGAAATTGCTCAAGCTGCACATAAATCAGGAAAGATGATTTCAGCTTAAGCACCCTGACACACATCTGCTGGAGGGAAAAAGAATAACCCTAAAATAAAGGAATTGATCATTCTAGTAGACACTATTATCAATTTCAGCAGTATTTGACTTGCATCAGGCAAAAACTGACCATATAGTAACTGGAGGAAGAGGCATCATGGAAGAAGGCAAGGGAAGTTAATGCAAGTTGGATATCTGTCCTTCTACATCTGGACATCTTCCCTCAAATATGCATTGGATTTTCTGATTTCTTGTAGGAGCAGTGCTGCAAGTGGTGCAAAGACAGTATGAATTTGTTTTGAATCTAAACATGTATAGTCACGAAACATGCAAAGTCAAGAAGTTTCTGAAGATCAAAGTGAGTCTTGACAAGCTAAAAAAAAATCTTCCTGAAGTAAGTGGGTATATTATCACAAAGAGGAAAGAATATTTGTACTAGGGGGATGAGATTATTTGATTTTCTCTAACTACAATGAACACCTTGTGGTAATCATGATATAATCTCATCTTTGTGTAATAATACACTCTAATACCTTTAAATAGCAGGTTGGCACAGAGAGGTGAGCTCTGGAAAATGCACAGGACTCCACAAAATGTGAAGGAAAACATGAGCTTATTGACCTTTGATACATATTTGCCTTTTTCTATTCTGTAACTAAGTAGAAAGTGCCTTTCCTAATTTATCTGACAAGAAATTACAGTATAGGCATAATATGTGTGGACTTTATCTTTGTTTTCTTCTTCTTTACTAAAAAAGTGCGTGTGTTTTCAGTAAAACTCTGAAAGCTTAAGAAGAGCTGTGCACCCATCTGAGTCATTCTTACCAGCTATTCTAAGTTTCAAAGGACCCTGAGCCCCCAAATAAAGACGCTTCTTCCAGAAAGTCCAGTCATGAGTGGTGTCAACAAAATCCACTCATGTCTTGTTCCCACAAGTGGATGTAAGAGAACTATTCACTTATGCTGAGTAATGGGAACACGTTCTGGAAACAGGAGGGCAGTTTTGTGTCAGTGGTACGGAACAAGGTGTCTGTCCACTGGAGCTCAGGGCTCAATAACACATAGTGGTCCTCAGAGAGGGACAAACAGCTACTGGTTGCTGTCTGCAAAACTCCACCCTTACTGTAACAGGACTGAGCAAGGGCACCCCCACCCCCAAAAGAAGTGCATGTGATGTGTTGGTTAGGCTCTCTGTGTTAAGAGGCATAGATCCAAGTGCCTCCAACAGTGCCTGGAACTGCAAGAGGAAGTATGGTGTACCAAAGTCAAGTGGGGTCTCAAGGGGGGTGAGCCCTGTCATACTTGTGAGTGCTCTGAGCACTAAATTGTCTGTAGCTTTACTTTGATTTCTGGAATGCTCACAGTGGGACAGGTAAGGTGGTGTTGTCGTCAACTGAGGGTAACAGCTGAATACACTGGAGATGTCAGGGTCTGAAAGAGAGTCCAGTTTAAAGCAGACAGAGGTGGCAGACATTTGTTCTTGTATCGTCAGGTGAGCATGTGTCTGGCATATGTTGAGGTAGTTGGGTAATTTCTTACCTTCAAATATTACCGAGTACTTGTGCTGTCTGATATTTGCAGAGTGAGGCATTAAAATGCACTGTGCTTCGTGTATGGTGACGATCACTGTCTGCTCTGCTGGCAACACTCTGCTTGGAAGGGACATACTTCTTTAAATAGTCAGTGTCCCCTTTGACTTTCGTGTAACATGACTCCGTTTACGACATAACCTCCTTTTGCTTTAGAGTTTTGTAAACTTGGAGGGAATAATCTAAAAGTTAAGTGTTGATGTTAATTCTATGCTGGCTTCTCCGCTGATGTTAAGATGTGGGTGGGGAGAGGATAGAAATCATGTATTCACCGCACCCACTCCTCTGGGTGCGGATCCCAGACCTGCAGAATGTATATCCTCTAAATATCTCTGCAAAGAGATTAAAGCCAATTTCTGGCATATGTCTTGCAATTTCTTGTATAACTTATCCTATGCATACTGCAAAACACACTGTTATGGAATCTTTTGATTCAAATGCCAAACACGTTCCATCAGCNAGGAAGGAGTATCCATTTGCATTTGAAGAAAGAGGGGAAGGCCCTATCCTCTGATGTGGTTATCAAACAGAGTTAATTACTCAAGTTTGTGGAAAAGATGGGGTGTAATATCCTGGTGATAACTGTGAAGAAAATATTTGCAAGAGGAAAATGGAGAGGAAGGAGCTAGATGAGAGTGATTTAATGATGGCATTCACAAAGAAAGTTGTTGATACACCATTTATATTGTTTTAATTAAATACATGTAACTGTTTGGAATGACATCATAAATAGCACTGCATATCAAGGCTACGAAACACCATCTTGCTTCAATAATCTGAGTATGATGCTACGTGTGTATCTCAAGCTTTGTTCTCTGCTGTCAATTTCATCACTTTATGGACGTTCCCATGGCATAAGGCAGAAGAACAATGCCTTTGAGCAAACTGCAGAACCTGCAAACCAAACAGGTCTTTCATGAAAACTCAAGTGGAGACCATGGTTATCACAGGAAAGGAGATACTTTTCCTTAGGAAAGGTTGAACCATTGCATGCAGAAGTCTGACTCAAGGAATCAAGTGGTGGAAGTTAATAGAGGAAAACACCCCATGATTCATTTCGGCTCAGATAATTTTTGGGGCAGCTGGGGTTGGCAGAGGTGTGTACTGAGATCAGTGAGCACAGCTATGACTCAGTCCTGTGGAGATGTCTGTTAGTATGCAGCAGCCCCAGATATCCCAGGAAGCCTATTTCAGACTGTGGGATTCCAAACTGAGATGGTACAGTGCACATACATCACATTTTTTCAAATTTATTTTTGTACTAGGAATCTTGGAACTAAATCAGTGACAGAGCCTCAAACTTTTCAGGAGCCAGATGCACTGTTCTCTGATTTGTGGGTCTAGCTGAGTTAGAAATGAGATTTGCAGTACTTTTGTGGTTCTTGGGCTCCAGCATTAATGGACCAGTAGCCTGACTCCTGAAACAACCTCATTCAGCTACACCGTTACTCTGACTTAAAGAAGGCAGTGTCCCTAAGAACAGGTGGAATATGTTTTCAGTCACTCTGTATCTCCTCTTGCCATGCCACTGACACTTAAGGATGCCTTCTTTGCTAAGCGGGGATTTCTCTACTTGCAAAGGCTTTTGCTGTGGGTAAGATCAGCGGGATTTGGGGACTGCTTGATACTGCCTGCTGAGTGGAAATGGGACATACTGGCTGGCAAACACTTTTTTTACTTCTTTTTTTTTCCCCTTGTGATGGAATAGCCATGTAATCTCATTGCTAAGTCAGTGACTGATGGCCAGTTTCTGTGCCATTAACTTTTCATTATAATCAGCCTTTATTTCTGACAATTTTATCCATAGTATTTTTCAAACAAGTTTTCTCAAATGTGGAGAGGAAAGCTAACAAGTTAAAGACAGATATCCACCTTCTGTCTGAAAACTATACTCACAAAGAATGAAGAATATGGGGGCTAATTCAGCAGGGTTGTTCAAGCTGTTGTTACTGAGGCTTCTGAGAGATGAAGGCCCAGATAATGGATTAATTGCTGTAAAGTGAACATCACAAGTTTGAGTGATAGGATTAGAAAACTTAGGTTTCCTACTATGGCCATGGTACTTTCCTTAAATAATTAATGAGTTCTAAGAACAGAGGACCATTAGGATTATCCACATCTTACAATACAGACCATGTGTTTCACCTGGGGATTTCTGCCCACTCTGCTGCAAACTAGAATATGTACTTCAGAAAACCTTTCGATCTTGTCTTAAGGATCCCCCAAAATCCATGTCCCTGGACAACTTTTCTATGTGATTTGCTTGAAATCCCTTTAAAGGTCCATTGCTATTTCCAGCTTAAACTCTGCTGACCCTGCAGCCGCTGATGCTGTGAGAGCAGCAGCTCACATTTTTTTACATACACTGCTGTTGCTGCAATACCTTCCCAGCTACAGGCTGGGGACATCACCAGCAAGAGAGTGGGATCAAGGCTTTCTGACTTTTATGGCTGTCTAGGGGATCCTTCCGTTGTATGACGGACTCTGATGGACTGGATTCTGATGGAAACAGACGATTTCTTCCCTTTTCCTTTCCCCTCTAGGACATGGCAGATTGTCCCAGACTTTATGTGAAAACCTTGAATGCTTGCTTCTTTGCAAGCTGGGTCTGCCAGATTCATGTGCTCTGTTGCTGAGTAGATGGTTCTGCAGAACCTTTCTTGAATTCTTGGCTGAACTGATTTTCTTCTTTACACCCACCTTTTTTGCAAGACCCCTTTGCCACAATCCTCAAATTATCTGAGGAACCTATCCTATCTGACTGATTAAATTATTTCCAGAATCTCTTTTATTTTAGTTATTAAATAATCACGACCACATATCTCTAAAATAATCTGTTTGTTGACTCTTTTATGTTCTTAAAGAAGTTATTTATTCTAATTTACCATTTACCTAGGGTAGGCCTCAGCTTCTGCTGCAGCTTCATTGAACTACGGAACTATGTGAAGATTCATACACACAATAGGTGTCTAAGTAACCATTTTACATCCAAAACCTCCAGGGAGAAGTAGTAAGAGGCCCCTTTTGGGATGCTAATTAACTTCCTTTCCACTGTTTACTGCTCCTGTTTTCACAGGGAATTAAGAGTTTTTCTAGCAAAGAATAGATCTCTTTTTTTACAATTTTTACTCTATATGAAGGGACAATTTTTGACAGACTAACACTTAGTGTGGTACAAAATACAGCACATAACATTTTTCAAGCACTGTCATTCAGATATGCCCTCTTGTGTATCTCAACAGTACCATGTAGATATATTTTAGTATACACATGGTATAAAAATATTAAGCTCTGTGTTTTTGTGGGGTCTTTCATATAATTTTAAAGTTCTGTAAAAGCACCTTTGGTTTTGCTTTCCATTCTCCCCTGTGAATTTGGCAAGCCCAAAGTATTAATAATTTACAGGAGGTTGACCAAGAGAGAAAGCCAGCTTTCTCTTTTTTTTCCCCATCCACTTTCTCTCTTTCTAGAAACTGTAAGCAGGACCAAATTCCATGGTGTTGGTGAGAATCTAATCTGGAGGGATGTGCTAGTGGCAGCAAGACTTTGTGCTATGTAGCAAAATAAATTAAGTTGCAAGAGCTGCCTGTATTTAAAGTGATACAAAAAGTTTTGCATCTTTAAACTTACCTAAGCTCCCCTCTGCTCCTCATTTTTTGCTGTGAAGCATGCTAATAGTATCAGCTCCACATCACTTCTGGGCTTTTTTTTTTTTTTTTAAAGCGTTTCTAGTTAGGTCCCTGAACTAAAGATTTGCTTTCCAAAAGCATGGAGTGATTTGCATTTTCTGTCAACAACAGTGGGAATTGCTGAATGCTCAGCACTTTAGAAAGCCAGCCCACCTATGAAAATGCAACGTGCTTTTATGAGGAGGAGACCTAGAATTGCCACTTTTAATTAAGAACAAAGGCACTCATCGTTACTTGCTTTAAATTTTCAAATTGCCTGGTGGAATAAAATGCTGATTTCACTCAGCCTTTGGGACAGAAATCCTTTCAGTATCCATGGCAGTATTAAATATCTTTTAAAATTAGATTATTACATCTCAAGGATCTTGTAGTTGAGAAATATGCAAGGTATGGGTATTTTTAAAAACCAATCAATTGAAAAATAGTTATTTTTATAATTAACACATATTTGAAAATGGTGTGTTTGACCTTGGCAAAAATAACAGCTTGTGTGAAGTAAGAAAGAAGAGTGACAGGGTGGGAGCACTGTGTCCCTAGGGCATTGTTACTCAAGGCAGGTCTGTATGACTGGCACAATTATGTCACGGGTGGGTATCAGGAGGTGTTATCTCAGTGTCAGCAGAAGCCCTTACTGTAGTTACAGGAGCAAGCATCTTTTTTTAACAGATCTAACAGAAGGTATTTCATTAAAAGGGGATAGTTTACTGAAGGGTAGAAATTGTGTTTTCCTTAACCACTCAAAAGTTTGGTATTATTAGAAATAATTTTTTCATCCACTATAGAGCAAGTTATAGAATAAGCCACATCTAAACATTAAACTAGATAGACTGAATTGCTGCTTTTGCCTTTTTTTTCCTGAGCGTTTTATGTGTTCTTGTGTCTTCTCAATCTTTTGCAGTTTGTCATCTTCATTCTCAAAGTGCTGCCACTAGAATTTGATCTATTACTTCAGGAATAATCTCACCATTGTTGTATATACTAGTAATTTTATCTCTTTTCTTCAAGCCTTCTGTTCAGAATGGAGGAAATTAATTTGATCTTTGTGCTGCACTGCTGGGAAAGAGGAAAAGTAGGCACAAAGGAGATTTTCAGGCTACACATGAGGAGTGAGACACTAGGGTTTGAGGCAAAAATAAATTTTCACTTTCTTTCTCAAAGTGAATCCCTCTAGCTGCAAGCAAATCTAGTCAGACTTGGTAGGACAGGTGGACATAGATAGCCTGGGCATTTGGATGGTGTTATGGGAGGTAAATAATTTTAGCTGAATAGCAGCTGCTTAAAAAGCTGGGACATGTTATGGCAGATAGAAGTGTCTTGATAGTGAAGCTGCTCTTGGCAATAGGTAGAGACTTGGTGTCAATGTCAGAATAGGAGCTGCCATTCACAATAAATGTATTGGTTTCCAATCCATTACCAAGGTTTCTTAGGATGTGCGGGTGCTCTGTATCCTAATTACACGGAGTGATTAAGCAACAAGAGCAGAGACACATGGGACAAGGAAGGGTGAATGATAACCTGCTTTGAAAAAAACTAGCATGTGAAGCTGGGATTAGAACATCCTATAAATGTTAATGGGTGTTACTCAAGGGGGAGGAAGCTGTGTGTGGGAGGCGTGAGGTGACATATAGCTTAAATATATAGCCAGCCTTTAACACAGTTAATACAGTCTATAATCAACCTTTTACATGAACTAATAACTGTTTAAGTGATTTACAGTTCAGAAATACTGATCAGGGGATTGAGAACTGAATTTAAAATACTAGAAAAGCTGAGGATAATGTGGCAAGGAGGAAAACACCGAAAAGATTTCTCCTTTTGCCTTCGGAAAGTATTGGCTGTGGACGACACATGTATGCCAGGTATTTGGGGTTTTCTCTATTTTTAAGTTCTCAGAGATTTGTGCTTCTGTGAGGGAGCACAATTTCCTCCTACAGTTTCTCTCTCTGAATATTACTCAGTTTGTGTGGAACTCACAAAGGAGATGCCAACAGTGAGTCATCTGGTCACCAGCTCTGTCCTAAGGCTTTCAGCTAAATCTTGCAAAAGCTACCTTAATACTGAACAACACTTATTTACCTTTGGTAAAATTCCCCAAAACGGTGTGGAAGGCAGTGTTTAAAGTCAAATGGCCTTCTTTTTCTGACACTGAAATCAAGTTTCCAAATTAGTGCTATTTCAAAAGCTTAACATTTGAGAAATGGATGTAAGATGCAGTGAGTTGATTTATCCTCTTAAAATTTCACCATCGTTATGTTTTATTTGCAAATTTTGAGGGTGTTGGGCAAACTCACTTGACAGACTTTATCTTCAAATATGACAGGGGCCTAGTAATATGCTTTTGTAGGTATTAAGCCTCAGGAGATGCTATTCTGAAAACAAAGCTGATACCTGTATGATCAATCATGAGCATGGCAAATATGGCTGTTTTATTCATCAAAATGAAAACACATGGGCTTGTTTTGATGCAAGTTTTACAGGATTAATTAGAAATAAAAATATAAAAGACAATTGACTGGTTAGATAGTTAAATGTTTCTCTCAGGAAGCAGATTTTCAGGACACAAGTGGCAGGAGGCTGCTCCAGTTCATAGTCTTGTTTGCTCCTTTGCCAGGCATGGGTTAAATGCAGCAATGCTGAGGGCACACAGAAGTAGCACCAGAAGAGAAGACTGGCCTAGTTTGAAGCTGATCATGTATCTATAGAATAAGGGGATGTTCCCTTAAACGTGTCCATCCATATGGTGCTGAAAATGATTTCATAGCCTCTGATGCACCATTGCCCTCTCATAAATTTAAAGACACTGGCTGAGCAACAGGGGTTCAGCGAGGTGTGGTGGCAGATTTGTGCCTTTTTGAACACTGAAGAGGATATTGGATAGTCAACACATTTTTTTGTTACCTACCTATGAGCCAAAGCTACGACTCAGTGGAGCCCCATGTACTCACTTAGCTGGTGGGAAGATTTAGGCATAGGAGGAGCAGTTCAGAACAATTTAGCTGCTGAGGTTTGGCAGCATGAATGCCTGCCTTCCTCTCCTCTCCATTAGTGTAGTCAGTGCTGAAATAATGCTGGTAAGGAAGGCTGGTCCAAGGACTATTCACCAGCAAAATCCCGTTTAAGCCTCTAAGAAAGGTATTAAACGGGATTTAAGCAATATCTTGGCCTATCTAGCCCTCTGCTCAGGGAAGAATTTCATCTCAAGTTAAAAAAAAAAGTTTTAAAAATATGTTTTCAGTAATCACATTATAGAATCATAAGACTTAGGAATGGAAAATACCTATTAAGTCATTGTGTTAAATTGTTGCTATGCAGGCTGTGCTATGAGAGTGTGCTTCCTACTCAGTGTTGTGCCCAGACAATGTGTTAAATTTCTCAGTCTAGGAAATGTCCATAATAAATTTCAATCTTCTTGTGTTTGATTTGGCCATAGCCTTGTACAGGAAGAAAAGCAGCATCTCCTTCCCCACACAAAGGGCTCCATGCAGCGTTTCTGCTTTCTGTCTATGGGCAATGGTGATGAAAGAAAGCAAGGGTTATGCAAGGTTTTTAGCTACCATAAGCAAGGGTATTTCTTTTTCACCTTGTGTTTGTGTATAAGTATGCATTGGGCTCTTTTCTTGTCCATCCAGTTGCACAGGTGTGTTGGCAGAAGGGTCGCTGTGGACAGTTAGTGATGAATTGAGAGTATCTTCTGCTTGGAGCTTTTTGCTGGGCCCAAGGTAGACATTATTTGCTAATTTATTCATTATTATTTTGCTCTTTTTACTTTTATTTGTCTATTTACTTCCGTGCCCTCATGTCATGCAACATATAGATTGTAATTATAAATTAGAATGTTTATAGCCGGAATTTATTTGGAGATTTTCTATAAAAACTTCTTAGTTGCATGTCAGTTTCAGAATAATTTGTTGACCTGGCACACCGTGTTTTTAAAATTAGACAAGTAACCCTTACTTTCTGCAGCAAACTAATGCTTTCTTTTTTTTTTCAAATGTCAGCCATTCACAAAATAAATTGCCAAGCTCTGAACATATAATTTCAAATTTGATTTATACCAAATTAACCTTCTGCTTATGAGCCTTTCCATTTGTTTTCCTTTCAGATTATTGAGTCATGAAAACCTTTGAGGTTTTGGGTTTCCATCCCAGCTTGGCACAGGAAATTCTTTTGCAACCTTGAGTTTCCACAAGATGGTGAAGCAATTTGCTATTCAGCTGCCTATATAATGAGACTTGCTGAAAATCAGAGCTTTTTTCTACTAGGAGAAGCAAGCATCTCCCAGACGTCCTTCCTCTCCCTGCCCCTGGGCTTGGCCCTTGAGTTTCCTTCCCTTGACTATGACAGCATTCCAGTAGGTGTGGGAGGCTTCCTGTGGATGGGGAGAGCCGGCTGCTTGAATGGAGGAAAGGGGTCACCCAGGTGGCTGCCTCCGCAAGAACAGTGTCATTGCTGCTGTGAAAGGGGCAGGGAAGGAGGTGCTTGTCTGAGGGGTGAGGAAGGCTGCGAGTCCTGGCGAGCAGAGGTGCAGGTTCTTCTCTGGAGTGGTGATCCTATATATAATCCCTTCTCACCCTGGTGAGTTTTGATTAGCAGCAGGGAAGATTTTCTCCAGCAGTACTATTTCCTCTGCATTTCTGCGTGTCCAGCATCTGTTCTGTTTCGTAGCCTGGCATATTACTTGTAAAACTGCAAATAGTGTGTTGAAATTACTTAGCTAGCTACAACGATATGTGAAATGCCTGTCAAAAGCTATGTGACTGTAGATGGGAGGAGCAGGCCTGAATGCTGAATTTCCTCACAACTACCACTGATTTTAAGGAAAGCACGGGGTTTCTGACGAAAAGCACAACCAGGAAGAGGATGTACAGCTTTAAGCTGATGCAGTTTTTGCACTAGAAGCATATAAAATATTATCGATATGCAAACTTCATATTCTCTGTTTGATGTGTATGAAGCCAATAGAAAATGTGTTTGTGCAAGATAAAACAAACTGAAGCAATCTTCTGAGCCAGTGGCATACAGGTTGCTGTATGCAAATCAAATGAGTTCAGTATGCAACCACTTTGATCAATTCCCCTAGAATATCTATTTTCAAAGGAATCATATGAGTTCATGTATTGATTTGTCACCTATGGTTGAATATTTCTCCTACAGAATGTTTAAAATGGCACATGTTTAAAATTAGCCTTGGCAGAGCAATTTGCCTAGAGATTATTCTTGTGAAGTATTGATTCACAGCAGTGCTGTGAGCTGGATTACTGTCCAAATTGGAAAAGCCAGTCGTAGAGAGGTCTTTATCCTTTAATAACAATTAGCTGCTTTCTTAGAGGGACACAGCTGACTGAAGCAAAAGAAAGCCGCAAAATGTCGGGCAACCAGGGAATCTAAGGCCTTCACTTCAGGGATGTGGACTGCTGGGGAAGAGAAAGAAAAAGAAGAAAAGCACCAAAAAAGATGGTTTTCTGGAGATGGAAACTAGACACTCTGATGCTGTTTGTGTTACTAATAATTAGGTACTCTGAGGAACTGAATCGTACTCGCCTCTCTCTTCTCGGGCTTTTACCCACCAGCTGCCTGATTGAACGGAAAAACCTAACAGCAGATGTGTTGCCCGCAGTCCATTTAGCCTTGAAACATTTATACAAGCATAAATGGATGTTGAAGAACTATGAACTCCAGGTATCATTCCATGACACGCAGGTAAATGGATGTAGGTGTAGAGTTGTGCAGTGTTTGAGCCTCCTCTGTGAGCACACTTCAGAATGCTTGTGACTGAATCCCTTCCTGGCAAACCCTGCTCTGCTGAAGTAAGCAAATGTGGCTGTCCAGCAAAGTTTGGGCTCTTGGGCAGATGCCTGACTGTGATGTGGATCTTGCAGTGCAATCGTGCCCTAGTGGTGCCAGAAGCAGGAATAAAGAGTGTGCAAATTAGGGGGGCTGGCAAGCACCTACGGCTCTTGAGGAGTGTCTGGGGTACCCAGAAAGTGATCCCCAAATCCATGGCTGGCAGAGTCATTCTATTCTTCTGCACTGTCTTCTGCATCTTGCTCTTCCAGCTTTCCACGGTGACAGCTTTATAGATCACTGCCCTTCTCTTCCTGCTTCTGCATGAGCAGGAGAGGAGCCTGTGCTGTGCTGTCAGAGCAGGGTGGTGGTGTAGAGCTTTGCTTGCCAGTTTAAGAAAAATTAAAGGCTGATATGAGAGGCGTGAGGGTATATAAAGATATAAAGAGGGATATAAAGAGTATAGAAATTATATCTGCTTTTGTAATAATTTCAAATTTGAGAGAATCTTCTTCTAGAACTGAGATATCTCTTCACCTTCTGTACAAAAATTAAGGTAATCTGTTTCTAAAACCTGTCTTTTAGTCTGGCCACAAGAATTGTGACAAAATTAAGAGGAGGAGCTCACATATCAGAGTGATCTGGGACTATAGACATATTCTTAAGGAGATTGTCACTGATACGAATTTCTGTTTCCTGCGTCAGAGGCATGTGGTGGGGCAGATGCCCTCAGACTCATACACACTTACAGGCTCCCTATGGTGCTTAATATTTTGAAGTTGCAAAGTAGTGTGTCTCAACATATTTGCTTATCTATAAACCTTTAAACATGGAATGTGCTGTTATGATGAAGTTATTAAAACTTGACATTATTACACCAATAACAGTTGTGCTGCATTATATAACGGGAAGAAGGTATTATATGTCTTCTTTTGAAACTCTAGAAAATTAGCCAAGGGAGAAATTAGAAGGTAATTTTAATAGTGTATTTGGTTCATAAGCACTTATGTATAATTTTTGAAGTGCTTAACATATAACAAGCATGATCCCATATGCTATAAAATTACTTGAGGATTGGTTCCATGTTTAATAATGGAACACAAATGTATCAACTGCATGTGCTCATTAAGAAAATATCTGTCTTGTAAACTACTTTTAATACAATTCACTGTTTTATTTATTTGTCTCTATGTTCCTACTGGAAATGTAATTATAGATATGCAGTCCTGAAAAATGCGTATTTCTTGGTTTCTCATGTAAAAAGAGTAACATTTCAGTTACATTTCAGCTTAAATAAGTGGAAATGTGGATGTGAGTTTAAGTGGACAGCAATTAAAACCTACTGGTATTTGCTCAGATTCAGTGTTTCATTTGGGCTGTGGGCAGTTTCATGGAGGTGGATGTTTATTTGCTAATTGTGTTTACATAGTTTCCAGTTCTAGGAGCAACTCCAAAATATTTTTCCCCACATAAATATTCAATGGATTTGAATTAGAGAACTTCAGCTCTATTGCACTGACCTCTCAATTAGAATTGAAATAATGAAGTAATCTATAATTATATTTTTGAAATAATCTCTGGAAACAGACATGTCATGGTAACTTTTAAGAGATTAATAAAATGTGGATCCCCAAGATTTCTGATTTTTTGTCCTGGTTCTGAAAGTAGAGTACACACACTTCAGTTTTAAGTACTGATTACAGACAAGCTACAGAGGTCCCTGTATAAAATTGTTTCTCAGGGACAATTGTATGGCTGCAAGAGAGCTGATTCTGTTTTTTTAATGTTGTGAGCCTAGATTTGCCATATGTGACCTTATACAACCTTTGAATTACCTTCCTTTCAAGTAGAAAATACAAATACTTGGCTCTTTGGATGCAAACTGTCAAGAGGGGGACAGATAATTGACTTTTTGGCATAGTTCACTAGGAAGAGAGAAAAGTTACATCCAAAAGTACTTGTGTTACTTCTGCTGAAATAAAAAAAGTGGAAAGAAATCATGACTCCCAATACATGATTATGTACAGGGCTTGAAAACAGTGTTGTAGCTGCATTCATGAGCAAAGGGAGCAGAGTTGTGCTCTGCCATGAGCCCCTGAAGTTTTGAACCCACATTTTCTGCTGCCCACACGGGAGCACTGCCCTGCCACAAGGTAGGATGTTTTGTGCAGGATGTTCAGTCTTTGGCTTTGCTACTGTTTTATTTAAACTAATTTAGCTGTCACTACTCCAGAATGTGAGTGGTAACCATGAGTCAAGGGGAGCACTCTTGCAAGAGCTGTCTGAATTCTTTGTATTAAATGAAGTTATTTCATCAGGAGCCTTTGGGAAACTTTCTTCAGCAGAATACTTTATAACCTGATGGCTTTGACACTGAGCTGAGAATGGGATGCTTGCTTTGACTGATGTCTCTCAGGTCTCCCACGATTAAATGTGCATTTCCTAATTACTGTGTTGTCAATTCCTTTTAAGTGGGACTCCCTTGAAAACTCATGATGTACCACTTTCACGTTAAAAAAATGCTTAAATATTCACTAAGAAGGGAAAGCAAGCAAATGAAAATGATCTTGTAGTTTGGTAAATGGCTGCTTATCCATCAAACGGTACATCTATGTCTGCAATGTTTATTTATTTATACCAGAAGGACAGTGTTAACAGGACTGCTGTATCTCTCTATTCCAGCCACCCCAAGCAGCGGCAGCTTGGGAATGTGTGTTTCCCTGCCTCTAACTGAGGGAGGGCTGAACCTGGGTTGTGTGGAGAGCTCAAATCCTTGAAATGTTGGACAAAGGATGTGGGAAGGCAGAAAAGCTGCCTTCTGCAGATTTGTGAATCCAGCCATGGTGCAGCTTTTTAGTGCAGTAGGGGAAATTATGCCCTTGAGATTTTCACCCATGGGGGTGGGCAGCCAGGTATAATTGAGCTGTCTGGGTATCACTTTATTTCTGTCTTTCACCGTATGGCTGACATCTGGAGTCTCTCCTTTTACGCTGTCCTCAGGGTGATCAGGCTGGTGGATTCTTACAGGCTTAAGCAAATCTAAAAATAGTTTTACTGTTGTGTAAAGAACAATATATTGGTCCTTCAAAGATATTTTTCTATTCTTACCTAGTTTTTTGAGTTAGTTGCCAGTTAAAGGGATGTGAAGCCAGGGCTTTATCAGCAATGGCATTAACAAGAATGGTTTACGTTCTGTAATTAGGGCATGGGCTGAGCAAATGAATAGACTTTACCACTGGGATTTTCTGAGTAGTGCTGATTTGCACTCAGATTGCTAGTTGACACTTGGCTGAGTCTATCCTAAAGTGTATCATTTCTGACAGGAATGCTACAACGCATTCCAGTCTGACTTAAAAGCTGGTTGTCTTTTCTTTGTTAGTAAACTGATTCCTTTGTAATGGAATGACACAGTAACATGATAGCTGTGTGTCAGCTCATCTAAAGGCATATTTTTTTCATTCTTATTAAAAAAATGCAAAAATAAAACCCCAAGCCCCCTAAAACCCAGCAGTGGAACAGTCACTGAAAGTGACATTGATAAGCAAATTATTTCTAAAGTGAAAATTTCAAGGCTTGCTGGCTTTCTTATCCTACCTAAATAAGAAAAAAAATCTGCTTCAGGCGTAAGATGCAATAAACTGAAGCATTACAGTGGTTTTGGATTGTACGTGTACATTAATTACTTAAAAGTGTAGACATTTTGCAATGACATTCGGATGCATCACCAGTATTATTCTGTAAACAAGACAAAATAGCTACTGGTTTTTGTGTGTGCTGGTTTTACACATTAAACTGGATTCACATGTAGGGTTGAAAGAGACAACCCAACTAGCTCTGCTGAAGCTCAGTTGTGCCATCCCCAACTATGTTACTAAGGCTGCTGGGCTTATGCTGAAACCCAGCTGAAACTTCAACAGAGACTACCCTGGTTCCTCCCTGAGAGGCGTGTCTCACAGGACACCAGGAGGAGATTCACACCCATGTTTGCTTTTTCCTTAGGGAACTCCCTGGAGTGGCAAGTCAGGATCTGACTTCTCTTGGTACCATATACTTGGTAAGCCAGCTCTTGACGTCTAACATTCACATGAGCAAGATATTCTATTCTGCCTCTCGGAGAATGCAGTTTCTCAGTACAGTATTGTAGGCATGAAAATTGTGAACAATAAAATAACTTGTCAAAATGCTAATTTTAGCTTTCCTAAACTGTCATATCACTATCCCTATTATTGGAACCATCTAACTGAAAACAGGAAGAAAAGAGTTCTGTTGCCTATATTTTTCAACCCAAAAAAGTCTTAATTATGATTCCTGGCAATATCGCTTTGTTTTCCAAATCACATACTTAAGAAAAAATTATGATAAGCTTGGCTAAATTCTGTATAAACAGTTCTTTTGAACTGTCATGAAAGGTATCCAGTTTCAGTCTTATTCTAATGCTTCACTTTCCAGTGCAGCAGGGGTTCGGAGTTGTACAAAGGGTGCACAGTTACCTTATGTTAAAACTTTCTAGATGTTATTTGAGCCACTTCTCATACAGCAGAAAGAAATGTAGCTTTTCTTAACTTTTGGCCCCAAAAGACTCAGTCTTTATCCATGGATGTAATTCTGTGTTTTTACTCTATCTTCTTAGTGTCACCTTTCATTTATTTCAGGCCTTTGAAATGCTGTGCTTAATGCACCTTACCCTTATGAGTGCTGTATATGCAGACATCTGGTGTGAGAAAAATTTATTTGGGCTTGGCATTTTTGTTTTCCTGTTTCTGCTTCTGAGCCATAAGGAATTTGAGCAGAGGAGTTAGCTGATGAATCCAATGAGGGCTGACAGCGCAGGAGAGGGGTTTGGCCCCGTGAAGCCAGGGATGTTCCCAGGCACGTCCAGGGCAGAAGGGCTCCAGGCTTCATCTGACTTGGGTTTGGAAATGTGGGCTGGGGATATCTCACTTCAGCTAGTGTGCCAGGGTTCTTGTTCCATCAAGGAGTAAGCCCTTCTCTGTGGAAAAATTCATCTAACCTATTTTAGGTGACTATTTTTAAGATAAAAAGAATTGTATACTAGAGAAAGCCTATTTTTTTGGTGAAGTATAAAGGGAGCCTCAGCTGGCTAGTGTGGATGCAGATGTCTTCTATGTGGAGGTCTGTATTACATTATCTAGAGACTACCCTAGGTGTCTGGGGGAATTTTAATGTAAAACCCTGTAGTAACAATGCATTTCCATCACCTCTGGCTCTCTGTGGGTTTCAGCAGATGGTCCAGAGAGCTCACGTCCCACCATCCCCACTTCATCTTTATTGGTTACAAAATATTCTTCTTTGGTCTATCATGTCTAGCCAGAAAAGCCTGGAAGCCAGGTCAGCAGCCCTGTGGTGTGCTGGGAAGCAGGGTGGTGGCAGCGCAGTGGCCAGGAGTGAAGACCAGGAAGCTCTTCTGTGCCAACCCTGTGGACACCCAGACTGTCCCTCACCCGAGCTGAGGATGGGCTTCTGCTGCCACGTGCTGTGGGGCTGTGCCTGGGGAGGGCCTCACCAATTAAAGCTTTTTCATGGATGAAATGTTATGGTGCTGGGGAAACATGTCCTGCTCTCTGGTCTTGATTTCCGCTCCTGTATACGGAGAAAATTGTGAGGAGAGCTATTCATGTGGAGCACAATTTCTTTCAAAATCACAAACACTGTGAAACCATATTACTATCAGCACACCTTAATTTCAAATATCAAGGAAGGATAGTTTAGATAGTCTTGACATAACTTTTGAAATTGCACGCACCTGTATTTTCCTTTCAAAATTAGTTTCAATTGAGGTGGCAGTGTTTTTCTCTATATTCCACATTAAATTCAAAATAAAAATAATCAAAATTTGAATTATTGTTTTTATTAAGATTAATCATTCCCATCAATGAAAAATTTATTTTCAGAATTCTCTTTCACGGAGAAATCCAATGTTTGGGATTTTCTGTTCCTAATAACATGAAGACCACTTGCAAAACTTCACAAATCACTTGATCCTGTTCTGCACCTCCCTGCTCATATCTCCTCATGAATGTTTTTCTTCTGTGAAATTCTACACATACATGTTTTGTGATCTTTGTTGTGAAAGTTTCATAAAATGCCTCCTTTTTAGTTTGAAAATGAAATGGGAGATCCATCAGAACAATCAGATTCTGGAAAAGTTAGTGCATTTAAGTATGCTTTGTTTAGGGCAAATTCAAGGTTTTAAGATGTATTATGTTTGAATGGATTCAAGCCTCTGGTGAATACTGTTGCTTTTGGAGCAATTTGCTTGATTTTGATTTGTCACTTGGGCAGTCAGTGTCTAAAGAAATATCACCAGTGATGTCTCCACTTTGCTGTCATTCTCAGACACATCTTGCAATTTTCTTAGCTTTCACTGTAAAGCAGTGATAAAACAATGCAGGGGCCTTGTGAAGGCAAAGAATTAAAAACCCCACAAAGCCTGGTGTTAAGTTCTGAATCATTTGTAGTTAGGCTAAAGTGTAGCAGCCTCACAAACTGCTCTGAAAATGGCGACCTGCTGCACAACTGGTACAGAAGAAGTAAACCAAGATTTGTTTCAAAGTAGGAGGTGGCAAGACCACTTGATTGAATTGAGTAGTTCCACTGAAGGATTAGACATTTTGGCTTTGCATCACAATTAAACTCTCTCAATTTTTTTTTGCATTGGCAATCTTTTAATCTTAAAGTGCCTTTTACTTTCAGGTACTATCTATTCACTTCTCTGTTACCAACTGATATCATACCAGTAGAGACATTTTCTTGCTTGATGGAGATGCACAGTAAATATTTGAAACATAGAGAAGTAATCTGGAACTTTTTAAAAAAGGAGTATAGCACTGTTCTCTGAGGGCATTCATACCCAATTCTTCTAGTTATTCTCCAGACCTTCTATGTTCATCATAGTCAAAGTACTCAGTCCTGCTGCCCATTTCCTCCATTTGTGGCTCTTGTCCTCACTTCCCACTGACGGGGTCTTTTTGCTCTCACTTAGAATATGCTCTGTCTTGGCTCACATCACTGCTGCTCCAGAGCTCCCTTCTCCTGCCATGACCACTGACTCTGAGTGCTCTATGATTTCTCATCTGCCCACAGTAAGGAGAGAGGCAGGGATCCAAGAGAACGGAGTCATCAGAAGGAGGACGATGAAATGTTGTGAAGAGGAAGTAGGCGTTTCACAGGGTTTTAAAATGAGAAGGATCAGGAAAAATGTCACCACAATGTCTTATGAGCAACTTCCAAGCACAGGAATCCTTCAGGAGTGCATGGCTTAGTACCAGCTAAACCACAAGAAGTTTAGAGACACAAATGGGATCAGAGTGCTGTATTTGAAGAAGTGAGGCTTGAAGCTGTAGTGAGGGATGTTAACTCCAGAGGTATTTAGCAACAGAAGAAAGAAATGAATTTTTATTCACATTTTTTAAGGAATTGGCTTCTTGTTGCTGAGTGGATCCAGTATTGCTACAGTAGTTTACCAAGTGTATTTCATAGATTTCAGGCCAGAATGGAAGATTTTCTGAAAACTATGTTAAATTCATCATGTAAGGAAAATCATGAGGGTTTTGTGATTATTTTCTCAGTTTTGTGACTAAATTATCTCCAAATAAATATTTGGTAATTTTAATTATGAAGTCAGGGACATTGAATTGCCTTTACCATTTTTTTCCAAATGATGTCCCAATTCTGAAAAAAAAACCCTAATAGAAATAAGAATTGCTTCATACATATGAAAACTCACATGAAGATCTAACAGACAGCTGGAATTGGTTTATAATATTTATGTGATACCTATTGAGTTATTTAAACCTTACCGATCGAAGCAATCAGGTAGGTACTTGCATAACAATGGGAAAAATACTCTTGGTCCAATCCTCATTTACACAAAGGACTGTCTTACTGAAATTGACAAGGTGAAGGTGCCTTAAAAAGATCTGATCTTTAAGTCTACATAGACAGAAACCCCAGCCAGAGCCAAAATAATTGACTTCAGTGTAAGTTTCTATCCCCAAAACCTGAAAGCTGGTATTAATAAAGTAAGACATATAACTTGTGAGGTGGGTAGAAATGCAATGGGAAGATATAAAAGCCAGAGGGTTGTTTCTCTTAACTTTGGTGTGCAATCAAAGTGGTGTTATAATACAGACAAGCTTTAAAGCCAAGTGATGTGCCAGGTTTTATCCCTGGGACTAAGATCTAGTTTTGAAGAGGTCATACAAAGAATTTTCTATATGGTAAATCATGGGAGGAACTGGTACAAAGAGCAGAAATCCTCTCCTTTGTAGCACAACCTGCATACCAAACAGCAGGGAAAACCAGATGACTGAAATGCAAAAGAAAACATGTTGGCCTTGAAAGGGATGCTTGGATGTAGATATTGGTACATCAGCAATGTTTTTAACCTTGGTGGTGAGCGTCATGGTGGTAGAAGTCTTAGGAGATGCTTATAACAAGAATTTCTAGTTCTTCTTGCCTAGGTTTTGTTGTTACTGTTGGCTGTCCTAACTGGGTCAAAAACCTAGCAGTAGATTAATTTACAAAATATGGTAATCTTGACTTCATTAGCCTTCCATGGACAAGTTACTCTATCCATCAAGAGATTCCTACAGCAGGTTCAGCAGTCTCCCTCAGAATTGTAATTTATCTTTTTGAAAGATGTGCAATTTTTATTCAGAGTCATCCACGGGTGAAGAGAATTTACCACATTTTTTTGCAAAGCTGTACCAATAGGCAATTTCACATGTTATTTCTGGTTAAACTTTGCTGATTTGGTATTTCAGTTGTAGTATATAATGGTTTCTGTTAGATTTATGATCACACTGTGATCTCTGTATATTGATTGTGGATCATGTTCATCTTGCCACTTTCTATTGGCTGTGATAAACAGAGGAGTGCTTTTATTTTCTTGCTGCAAGGCAGAATATTCAGGAGTTACACCATTCATCAAATTGGCTTTCTGGAGAGAGAACAGAGGAGTATCACCATTCTCCATTCCCCTACTTGACTCCTACTTTAACCTCATAGTGTAGAAGCATGTTCCCATAGCAATTGGCTCTGCTGTTCCTACTGGCTTGCAGAGGTCCAAGGAACAAACGGGATACATATCTGATACAGGAAGAGCCCTATTTATTTAAAAATTGCATACAAAGGTAAAAGTGTCTCTAGAAATTTTGCTGTGTCCTTGAGTTGTCAGTACACATTCACTCTTCCTTCTTGGCATAATGCTGAGATATAGACTGTATCATAAAATATTGTACCCATAAAATATAAACAATTTAGACCATAATTGTCTTAATCTGAATGTTCTTGATAGACAAAACCACAGCATGACCTTTTCTGCTTAAAAGAAGTTTGAAACCCATCTCTTTGATGACAAAAACTCAGCCTGAGAAATGGAGGATATTTTAAGATTTTGCAGTGTTTCACATATCATTGCAAGATTGTTAATCTTTATTTACAGAACATTGCATATATAAATACACATTTCTCTCAATAGAAACTATATGACAGACGTTTTGTTCTTGGACTTTGTTTACCTAGAAAGCTCGTATGTATAAATATGTGTAGCTATGTAGTACTAAAGGAAAAGGTGTGGGATTGTGGCTATTTATGAATACAAAATCCAAATGACTGTTTTCTTGCTTTGTGTTTCAGCTGTCCTGTATGAGAGCTCTTTTGCTTTATAGACATTTCGTTCAATCTCTGCAAGAAAACTGCTAATAAAATTAGGTAGTTTGAAATTATGATGTTTCTAAAGCTCCCATTCATAGAATCATGGAATCATAGAATTGTTTGGGTTGGAAGAGACCTTAAAGATCATCTAGTTCTAATCCCCCTGCCATGGGCAGGGACACTTTCCAATAGATTCAGATGCCCATGCAACCTGGTCTCGAACAGTTCCAGGGGTGGGGCATCCACAACCTGTCTAGACAACCCGTTCCAGTGCCTCACCGCCCTTATAATAAAGAATATCTTCCTACTGTAAAATCTAAATCTACCCTCCTTTGGCTTAAGGCCATTCTCCTTGTCCCAATTACTTTTTATTTGCACTTAACTTGTGGAGTTTTCTGCCTTGATCATTATTGAGAGTGTTTTCATTCTTAGTTTTATATGAGTACTGCTAGTTTAGCCTTACAGAGTTCCTTTCTTAAGACCTGATCCATAACCAGGATGCATATGTATAGATAGGGCCCATCAAAGCTGAACTGAACTGAGAAGTGATGATGGACGCAAAGTTGATGTCTGATTCATCACATCTATTTTTAGATATGTGTGTCTGAGTTGGTCAGCTTTTACAGTCAAGACATTTAGATGTCTGCTTTGGGGTGCAATGAATCCTGTACTAGAATAGTCTGCTTCTTCCCACTGTCTATACTAACCCATAATATTTGGCATAAGTCTAAGTTTGGTTAAATGAATCACACTATGCTTGTGGCCATACAGAAAGGGATTTGTTGTTTGTGCTGTTCAGGTACATGGTGATCACTACCTTGCTGACCAGCTGCATTGCAAAACTGTGCATTTGTAGTTGTTTTACTCCTCCCTGTTCATAAACCAATCTCCTCTTAATCTATGAAATACCTTCAAGTCTGTGTCCTAATGGAATGCCTGGATACTACCGAGGTTTTTGCATGACAGACCATCCCATCCATTTAGCATCTGAGAAGTAAACCCGCTAATGGCAACCTATCTCTGTACCTCAGGGACTGCTACCTTCCAGCAGCTGCCTGCGTTACCTAATATGTGTTCTCTTTACTCCCACATTCACATTTATCTAATTTTCTGCTTCCAGTGCTTCTTCTAGAACTGTGTTCAGATTGGTTTTGTTATTGATATTTTAATTTTGCAGGATGCTTTTTCTAATTAATGATTTTACATCTTTGAAAATTTAATCTCTTGTTATTTTCCAAACACATTTCTAAACTAAGTTCCTTGCTATTATTTCCTTGCCTGCATTAGTATTCTCAGTAGCACCCAGCTTAATAGCATCAGCAAATTTTCAGCAAATTAACCAGTTGTTTATGTCTTCAATATAAAAATTTAAATGTTAAACAGGACTGTTCCAACACTGATCCTCTGGCAGTCTAATCATAGTCACTTTTCCCAAACTTAGCAATTTGTCATTTATCATCACTGTGGTACTTCAGCCATAGTTCAGACTATCTTATCACACATATGTAATCATATGTAATTAATTTGGTAAGATAATTTAAAATGATATGCTAAATTTCAAATATTCTAAGTGAGTTCAAGCTTAGCTTTCAATTAAAATTCCCACTCAATGGGCAGATGCATCACGAAAGCAAATACAATGCATAATAAAATAATAAATACAAAGCAAAATCAAAGTGCAATGCATAACGAATGAAATGGAAAGTTGTGGGTACAATATTATACACAGATATCGGATAAATCAGTGATACATCTGTATAGGAGCTTTACTCCATCATAAATATGAATATAGGCCTAACAGAAGGGATTCAGAGATGGGGGATGAACCTAGTCAGAGGCCTGCAGATGCCTCAGTCAGAGGAGACACACAGCTGGGATCTGATTTGAAAGAGCCAGTCAATCCCAAGTATTACATTTTGGGAAACTTGTTCAACTTAATTCCCCTAAAGAAAACCCCCTCAAGCTTTCTTTTACTTTTGCATTTTACTTGGGTCAATGAAATATTTCTTAGCCCAGATATCACAAGTAGAAACTCATGACAGTGGTTTCTGGCTTCACTGGGATATCCACATAGATTCTCGGTATTGCTTGTCTTGCTTGAGTGTCAGTCCACTTCTTGCATTGCCCAATGCATAATGCACAAGTGGGTCACACCTGGACCCAAAGTTCTTTTATGTACCAATTCCTCTAATTTGTTTGAACTGATATATAAAATGGTTGTTTCCATTATTATTTCATGTAAAGGTCGCCCCAGATCATCCTTCCCATCTTTTGAATCTGGCTCTTTTGGTGCATAAGGAAATGTGGGAAGACACTGGGTCCTTTAAATGAAGCTGATGTCTTGGACACTTTCCATAGCACACAAGAAAAAAAAAAAAACAAGTAGGAGAGAGCTCTGAAGTGAGTAATGGGGGCGGTGAGGAATGTAGTGTGATGAATGGTCAGGAAGCCACTCTAATCCTTTCACTTAAAAATAGACATGCAGTCTCCTGTGTGGTTACAGAGTAAAACTTGAAAAGGTAATAGGAGTGCATTCCGAAATCCAAAGATAAATAAGCAATAAGAATTTATTATGATGATAGGTTCAGTTTCATGGTATATTGGAGCCTGACTCATGACCTTTCAACATCTGTAATGGATGGTATTAGCAAAATAGGGAAGAGATTCATAATGTATAGCAGTCAAGTAAGGACCATAGTGCCTGTCAACCCTTTTGCGAGGAAATTTAATTTCCTGTCTTTTCGTCCTGTGCAGAGTAGAGATTTTCTTTTTATTGTTCCATTTGACTTTGAAGAAATATACCTTGTTAACAACTTTATGCTTATGAATGTGGTTTATCTATCTGAGACTTTATTTTAGTTTTCTTCTTTGTAATAGTAAGACACTGAGCATGTATTTCATAAGAAGCTTTTAGTTTACCTCCAGTAGCTACAATTCATGTACGTCTAATTGTGCAAAACAGGAAATATTAGTTGAAATTTTGTGTATAACAGGGCAAATAATTCTTTAAGAATGAAGTTGATCAGAGTCCTCAAAATTTCTGAAAACAGAAATGTAGTGTAACAATATGTTATATTTTAACTGAATTTTATGGGTCAGTAAAAATACACAGAGAGATCCTTAAATAGAAAAACAACTTATAAATACTTTTTAAATGCTAAAATACGTCACTGAAAGCCTAGCCCTATACGTAAATATATATGTCCAAAAGACTGGAAAAACTGGGCAGTGTCCTTTAGAGATTGACCAGCACTGGAGCTGATTTTGTGTAATTCCTCTATTATATTATTGAGGAGGATGGGATGGAGTGCACCCTTCTCAAGTTTGTAAATTACACCAGACTGGAGGAGTGGTTTATGACTGGAGGCAGAATGAACTCAACAAGTTGGGTTGAAAGGGCTCTTAGGTATAAGACATTGCCATAATGATGTGAGTCCAGCAGTGGGTTACCAAGATAGTTCAGTAGTTTGGAGCACATTACGTATAAAATGCGGTTCAAAATTTAGTTTTGAAGTACTGTATGTAAGGGAAGGCAAAACAGATGGTATTTGGTGACTCACTCGTATGAAGGTGAAGTGCAACTACCATACTGAGCTATCATCTCTTCATCTCATGGGCGGCTTGTCCCACTCTCATGTCTGTTGGAGGGACAGCACAGAAGGGCACAAGCAGCTCAGCATGTTTCTGGAGGGCATAGGTGATAACTTCCAAACAGCATAAGTGATCAAGGAGCTCACAAGCTCATGAAGTAGGGGCTTGTGGGGGTGGACTGAAAGCTGTCTGAACTGGCAGGCTCAAAGTGTAGTGATCAGCACCACGAAGTCTAGCAGGAGATCAGACCCAAGTGGTGTACCCCAGGCAGCAACACAGGGTCCAGCACTGCTTAACCTTTTAATTAGTGATAAGGATGGTGGGGCAGACTGTACTCTCAGCAAGTTTGCAGATGAGACAAATCTGGGAGAAATGGCTGATAAACTGGGTGCATGTGCCTTGATGCAGGGAAGGCCTTGGACAGGCTGGGAAGTGAACCTTATGAAGTTCAACAGGGGGAAGTGCATAGTCCTTCTCACAGAGAGCAGTAACATGTGGTACCAGCACATAGTAGGGCTGACCAGTTGGAAAGCAGCTTTCCAGAGAAGGCCTTAGAGGTCCTGGTGGACAACAAGCTGAACAAGAACCAGCAATGTGCCTCTGCAGCAAAGGAGGCCAACAGCCCCCTGATCTGGCTGCATTAGGAAGCATGTTACCAACAGGTTGAGGGAGGTGATCCTTCTTGTCTACTCAGTATTTGTGAGGCCACATCTGGGGGGCCAGTTCTCAGCAACCTGATACAACAGGGATATGGACTTACTGCAGCAAGTCTACAAGGATTTCTCATATGTGGAGACACTGAGAGAGCTGGGATTGTTTAGCCTGAAGAAGAAAAGGGTCAAGGGAAAGCTTATCAATGTTTATAAATGTCTGATGGCAGGCTGTAAAGAAGAAACATTTAGACTCTTCTCATTGATGCCCATTGAGAAGACTAGAGGCAATGGGCATAAAGTGAAATACAGAAAATTCTATCTGAATATAAGAATTTATTTATTTATTTTTTACTTTACTGTGAGAGGGGTTGCACACTGGAACACTGTCCAGAGATGTTGTATAGTTTCCATCCTTGGACATTCTCAAAACACAACTGGACACAGTGCTGGACAACCTAGTTTTTCTGACCCTGCTTTGAGCGAGGGGGTTGAACTAGTTGATTCCCCATAAACCCCTTTCAGACCCATCCATTCTATGGTCTGTGATTGTCTAGCAAGATGACCTAACTTGAGCCTGAGTGGGAAGCACTGAAGGAATTTCAGGAATATCTGAAATACTGGCAGATTTATAATTTCCTGCTTTATCTATGGTGAAAACCTCTGTGTAAGAACTAAGTATGAGGTTACTAAATTTACTATTTTATAGGAAACCTCAAATATAATTAAAATTGGTAAAGATTGAATATTTTGCTTAACCACGTTAAAGAGTCAAAATTACGCATGTTACTCAACTCCCTTTTCAGCTTGAAATTTGCGAAGTCTTAGTAGTGTGAAATAGTAGAGCTCAAAAAAACCCAACACCTAAACAGATGGCAAGACAAGGGAGAAAAGTGCATAGTGAAATGAAGATAAGGAGGGACATGACATTCTTATAATCTGTATATAACTTGAATTCTGTAAGAACAGTAGAAATTAAAATGGTTTGATGTTAATCAGTTATGAGCAAACATGCATTTGGCCATTTATATTTTGCAAAAGCATGAGGAAGTAAATGAATGAATTGTTCATGATTCTTGCACTCGGTGTTGCAACAGTCATTTGGCAGATAAATCACGGGATCACAGAATTGTTAGGGTTGAAAGGGACCTCAGGAGATCATCTAGTCCAAGGCAGGGTCACCAGGAGCATGTCACAAAGCAATGTGTCCAGATGGGTTTTGAATGTCTCCAGAAAAGGAGACTCTATGACCTCCCTGGGCAGCCTATTCCAGTGCTCTGCCACCCTTCCTCACACTGAGGTGGAACCTTCTTGTGATTTAGTTCATGGCCATTACTCCTCATCCTGCCGCTGGGTACCACTGAAAAGAGTCTGGCCTCATGCTCTTGACACCCGCCTTTGAGATATTTTTATGCATTAATGAGAGCCTCTCTTCAGTCTTCTGTCCTCCAGACTGAACCGGCCCAGCTCCTGCAGTGTATCCTCATAAGTGAAATGCTCCAGACCTCTCATCTTGTTTGTGGCCTCTGCTGGACCCTCTCCAGTGGCTCCTTGTCCTTCTTGTACTGGGGAGCCCAGAACTGGACACAGCACTCCGGATGTGGCCTCACTAGGGCTAACTAGAGGGGAAGGATCACCTCCCTTGACCTGCTGGCCACACTCTTTCCAATGCATACCAGGATACCATTGGCCCTCCTTGCTGCAAGGACACTGCCAGCTGATGGTCAGTCTGTCATCCACCAATACTCTTAGATTCTTTTCAGCAGAGCTGCTCTCCAGTAGGTCAGTCCCCATCCTGTGGTGGTACTTGCAGTTATTCCTTCCCAGGTGCAGGACCCTACACCTGCCCTTTTTGAACCTCATGTTTCTTTCTGCCCAATTCTTAAGCTTATCAAAGTCCTGCTGAATAGCAGCACAGCCCTGAGGTGTATCAGCCACTCCTCCATATCGTCAGCAAACTTGCTGATGATCCCTTGCATTCTTTCCCTTCATCCACTTCATTGATAAACAAGTTGAATAAGACTGGCCCCAGTAATGAACCTTGGGGAACACCACTGACTACAGGCCTCCAGCTGGATTCTAATCCTCTGATCACAACTCACTGAGCTCTGCCATTGAATCAGTTCTTGATCCACCTCACTGTTCAGTCACTGAGCCCTCATTTCCTGAGCTTACCTATGAGGATTTTATGGGACAGTCTCAAAAGCCTTGCTGAAGTCCAAATAGACAACGCCCACTGCTCTCCCCTCATCAACCCATCCTGCTATGTCATGATATAGGCTATCAGATTTGTCAAGGATGATTTCCCCTTGGTGAATCCATGCTGACTACTCCTGATTACCTTTTCTTCTACATGGTCATTGATGACCTCCAGAATGGCCTATTCCATCACCTTTCCAGGGATGGAGGTCAGGCTGACTTGCTGGTAGTTTCACGGGTCCTCCTTCTTTCCCTGTTTAAAGGTGGGAGTAACACTGGCCTTCCTTGAGTCATTAGGCATGTCTCCCGTTCTCCATGATTTTTCAAAGGTAATGGAGAGCAGCAGAGTAACAACATTCATCAGCTCCCTCAGAACTTGTGGGTGCATCCCATCAGGTTTTATGGATTTACGCATATTAAGGCTGCCTAGCTGATCTCCAACCCAACCCTCACTGACCCAGGGGAAGTATTTCTTTCTCTGGCCTTCTTCTCTTAACCCAGAGTTCTGGGACTCCTGGCTGAGGTAAGGAAGACATTCAGTGTGTCCTCCTTCTCTGTGCCTTCCATTACCAGGACAACCATCTGAATCAGCAGCAGCCCCACATTTCCCCTAATCTTCCTTTTTCTGCTGGTACATTTGTGAAGCCCTTCTTGATGTCCTTGATGTCCTCTGCCAGACTTAATTCCAAATGGGCCTTGGCCTTTCTTGTCACATCGCTGCCTACTCTGACAATTTTCCTATAGTCGTCCCATATGGCCCGTTCCTTTTTCCATGTCCCATAAATTCCTTTCTTTTATTGATTACTCTTAATAACAGATGGATGAAAAGATCTCTCCAACAAAGAAAATGACACGAGAAGATGTCTGTATTTCAGTATGGTGTTAATTCCTCAGCCTGCCAGAGAAGTAATTTTTTTTGCTATTTTTACAAGTCACTGAACATCTTAACATAACTGGAACCAGTCAGCAGTTGGGTTCATCTGTTATATTAAACCTGACTCAAATGTCAATCTATATGTAAGATTAGCAACAGTGGTAAAATCACAGTTATGAGTCTCCAAATGTTTTTAGGGCAGAAATTGTAAGTTACATCAGGAAGAAAAGGTGGAAAAATCTGTATTATTTGAAAATGAGGGCAAGAAAAAAGAAAATAATTTTTCTGTTTATTATGAAAGAGTCTCCAGTCTGGAAGCCATGGTTGGTTTAAATATGAAAGAATGACATTTCAATATAAAGGGAGATAATTATTACATAATTAATGTTTCTGGCAGTAATAGCAGTAGTAGGAGTAGTAGTAGTAATACTATTCCTAGTAGGAGTAGTATCAGCTGTAATATATTCTTAAGCAACATGCAGTCCTGAGGAGAAGGTGTCAAATTCTCCATGATCCAGAATCCTCAACATGGGTACTGTTCACTTCCTCCGTACAGGGGAGCCCATGATGCAGGCATATGCCACTTTGCAAGTGGTGGCCTAGGTAAATAGCCTTGGTGACTTTCTCACAGGCCTCAGAAGTTGCATCTGGCACTGGTGGTACCATCATCTGGTAGGATCCAAGGTGGGATCTGACACTCTTCTTCTTTGAAAGCCTAAAGGATGAGAACTTAGCAATGGATTTACACAACAGGCCTGGTAGGAGCCTGTATGGGCAGTGTTTGGAGAGTGACTCAGGGATGTATCAATGAGATAGAAAAGAAATGCAAAATCGTGTCAAGGAAGTTCTGAAAGTGTGACCGGAGCCTGAAAGCTGATAGATGTGTCCTGTCCAGCGAATGATCGGTCTGAAACAGAGTCTGTGGGAGCAGTGGCTGCTTAATTTGTTTATTGAAGACTCCATATGGAATGTGTCTGGTAGCTCACTCTTGGTGATATCCTGCAGCTTCAAGTTGCTTTCACAGAAGGACTTCCACGGCTATTGAAGTGAATTGAGTCCTTTAAAGTAATGCATTTTAAATCCTTCTGAAAGTCAGAAACAAGCAAACATGGGGCCATAATCTGTGAACATTTCTGCCGGAAATTAAAAATAAAAATGCAACATGTTCTTCCTATCTGACATCTGCTCAGCAGTTCAGAATACAATCTGTAAGTTTGGGTGGATATTTTTTCCTTGGCGTTAGTTGGGGGTTGGAATTAAAATTTAATATGATCACAAAGAATTGGAGAAACAGTCTGGAAGAAACGGGTACAATTCAATACAGAAAAATGCAGAGTTCCAGCTTTAGCAATAGACATAGTTATTAAACACTTTCCTTACTTGGCTATAGGTCTTTGATGTGTGTGACTTAATTTGACAGTTTTCCTCAGCTGTACATAAAGAGTTAAATATATCTTTGTTCATTACTGACAAGGGAATATATATTTGAACAAAAAGATGATTAGGCAGGGTTTAGGACCTTCAATTCTTTCATCATCAGCTGTCATGTATTTGCTATAACAAATCCCTAAATCTTCATTCATATATATTTTTTATTTATTTGACATTTATATAGGCAAGATCTCTCACCTTAAATTCATCAAAATTTTGTAAGAAGTTGTCATTGGATAAGAAAGAGCTATAACACATTCATTTAAATCAAAGTATGCTTGAGAAACAGCTTATGAGGCACTTACTATTTTTTTTCTTTGCTTTACAATTCACTTCTGCTGCTTTTTCTCAGTTCTTCAATGTTGTACAGTTAATTCACTGAAGATGTGTGTTTTTTCCTGTCTTACTATGCATGAATTCTCATATTAACATCTGGAAAATTCTGCCAGATGTCACTGAAATTTTTTCTTAGCTTCAGTGCTGGAGATACTATCTCAGCTTGAGATACACAGGAGGTTTGTGATTGCTGTGCTGTTCTGTCCTGCTGCTTCTATATTCTCCATACATGGGGTGATCTGTGGGGGAGCTGTCAAAGGAAGAGAAATGTCAGGGGTATAAGTGTACTTTCTGCATCACACAGAACAAACAACTCTACCTTCGCTCTCCTTTCTCCTTGTGAAATAGCTAGGAAGAAGATCTAAACCTCCGGAACAGACTTTTCAATGTGCAGAACTTAAAAGTATTAAATAGAGTGGGTTTTGGGTTTTTTTTTGTTGTTGTTGTTGTTGTTTTGGGGGTTTTTTTTGGTGGCAGGAGTAGTGAAATGTGGAAAGCTCTCAAATCAGTTTATTTCTAGATCATTAAAAAAAAGCCCTCCAAAGTAAGAGGCTACACTTTTACCTGCTTGGAGGGTGATCATCCTTTCTGTGCCTCCTCATGTTTCTGTCACCTCTGACAGCAACCCCTGCATTCTCACTCTGCTCAGAACGTGACATCCTTACTTTTCACTGTATCTGCTTAATTGTTCTGTCTGGCTCCTGCTTTCCTTCTCTACACCTTTTCTTTCACACACAGTGCCATTTCATCTTGCCCTTGTAATTAGCCAAATGATAATCGATAAGGTATTACATACTGTGCATAAAAATAATATCCGGAAATTAGCTTGCTGCTTAAACAGCCTCACTTCCCTGTAACAGCCTGCTGAATCAGTCACTTCAAATATTGCGGGAAACATTGATTGTTGCACTATTCCTAAATGAAATACAAATTTGCATACTTTACTTTATCCTCTCATGGCAGTGGTAGTCTGAAATTATACCTTTGAGCATACTTTATTTTACTGTAGTTTATTTTGGGTAAATGGCTTTCAGACATAAATCACATCATTGTTCCTCCAGCCAGCCTTGCTGTAAGGGAGAGTTGTAAGTATTAGAAGATACAGCGTCACTAAAATGAGAGGTGGAAGGAAACTGTTTTGCTGCAGGAGTGAACAGGTAGTGATCTCCTGGGATATTCTGAGGATATTCCAACAATACATTTTCATGCATACCACTCAGAAATATGGTTATTCAGATCCTTACACTTAATCATCTGATTGAAATTACATGCAGAAGCCTGGTCCCTGTGTAACAGACTGTGAAATGTTACTTCTTTGCTGCTAAAAGGGGATCCAGAGTTAACATTTGGCATAAAAATGCCAAAGGAAGTGGCTGATCTTTCAATCAAAGGACACAGCTAATTTTTGGCAGCAGGAGGCTGATTCTGGGTGATCATATGTTAAAGTTACACTAGGAACTTACTTAAAAATTACTAGTCATCCGAATAAGCAAAATAAATAAAACAGATGCTGCTATGGAATCAACTTCAGGCACTTGACTCCAATTCTCTAAAAGATGAGATGGATTAAAAAAAACCCAGTGCCATTGTGAAAGGCTTATATGTGCCTTGGTGAGGAAAAGAAAATTGAGAAGCAATGTTTCTGTCTAATACCAGCAGAAAGTAGAATTCACACAGAGTTAATGCTAGGAGCTACTGCACATGTTTTATACAGCAGCAGTTCTGCAGGGTTTCAAACAAACTGAAGTGGCATCACTGCTTTTGTGGTAAGTTTTCGTGTCAATGAAGATTTTTCTCAAGAAATTAAAGTGGCATCGTTGTTGTTCAGAAGACTGTGTAACCTTTGACTGGTATAGTAATAAAGCATGTAGTCTAGCCTCTGCAGATCTAATAAGGAAAAAGAAAAAGAGAATGGATACTTTGATGAATGCAGCATGGTGTCAGAAAAGACATAAAATATATATATATAACCTTAGAGTTTGCAACCTCCATTTCAGTCTTCTTGGCAGATTTGGAAGGCTTAAATATTTCCAAGCTCCCTGATTTGTGTATGTTTAATAGCACACTACTATCAGAAGGTTATCAAACCTAATGTTGTACTTATTTTTTTCTTGCCTTTGGAGTGATAAATTGGGGATGGAGGAATGGGAAAGCAAATGAGTTGGACTTAGTGCAATCTGAAAGAATGTTGCCTTGTATCTATTTGAACCCTGCGAGGCAAAACCATTTTCTCACCAGACAAAATCTGATCTCCATGGTCTATTGAGCAGATAGATCCATTAAACAATTTTTCTTCATTTGTTGGGAAAGATACTAAATATTTCTGTTTTAAATCTGTGCTCTAAATCTATATGCTCATTCGGTGTGCCTAGAATAGGTGTTATCCATGCAATACATTAGCACAAAGCAGGCAACATAGCTTGTCAATCACACTGATATGCATGTTAATCACTACTTTCCTAGATTCCTTGTCATCCACAAGAAATGCCTTGATGGCATTGGGACCAGCGGCATCAACACCAGTACAACATCCAACTCAACATGCTGTCAAAAACCCTTCTCATCTTCCTGCAGCTCTTGCTCCAAACACTCCTTCCCCTTATTCCCCCACAACAAGATCCTGATGTGAGATCACAGGACAAGACCAGGCATCTGCGCATCAGGTCAAGAGGAGATGTAGGAGAGGCATCAGGTATGGACAACCCTCCTGCAATAAATCCCCCTTTTTACAACTGACATTTTTGTGTGCCACGTTCATCACAGACAGATTGGCTACCATGACTGAGCAGACTCAAAGCATATCTGAACTGTGCCTGAGAGGTGGTCGGATCCACCGGGAAAGCAGCTCCAGGCTACAGATCTTGTGCTTCATTACTCTGAGTGGAGGCCAAATGCAGCAGTTAACGTGATGGTGTAGAGGAGGTGTTTGTGTCCCACTGGCACAGAGATGAACGGAAACTGTGCTGCTTCCAGAGACTGATGTGTCACAGTGGGGCACAAGGCGGAGTTGCCTTCTGCTTCACAATTTCTGCTTCACAATTGCTTGGAACACCCTCATAATCATCTGCTCCCCAGGACTCTTTCACTTCTGTTGACTACTAGATTTCCTCACTTCTTTCTTTCTCCAAAGTAAGACTTTGAGCCCATCTGTAGGCTCGTGAACATCAATTTCACCCTCTGGGAAAAAGCTATGCAAGAGGCGTCACTTGAATATTTTTTCTTATTTAATCAGATACAGTAATGCAACAGCATTAACTCAGTGAAGCATAATTTAATAATAACTTACATTTTGTAGTGGGTTTGATCCATTTATCTGAAAACACTTTAAGACATTAATGCATTAAATTTAACACTGTCCCTCTTGTGAAATAGGTTGGTATTATAGCCGTAATTTTACAGATGAGAAAACACAGGCACAAAGAATTGAAATGCCTCGCCCAAGGTCAAATGAGAGATTCCTGCTAGAAGTAAGAAACCGGGAAGTGGAAGGAACAGTGGGTTTCCATTAGCACTGCAGCAATGTATCTAGCTCCTAGATTTTTATGGAAGAAAATGTGTGCATCTGCATACATGAACAAATATATTGGCTTGTCTTCATATGTCTAACAAGACACTAGTGTAAATGCCTGCATAATCAACAACATACTTTTCAATTAAGACAATGCATGAGAGGAATTTTGTTCATTTTTTCAGTATTATAAACTAAACATATATAGCACTATTATTTTTTCTTGTTTCTTTAATAGAGTTGTCGGTTTTGAGAAATAAATACACTAAATAAATGAGTGTGTAATCCTTGCCATGGCTGACACAGGTTAATAAGATTCTGGACTGCTGTCTCTGGAAATGAACACAAAATCAATTCTTTGTCATTCCTGCCATGGTGTTGAAAGAAAAACAGACCCTAGGAAGGTACAAAGTTGAGAGAAAAACTTGATTACAGAAGGCTGTCATGACTTTGGGGGTTTGCCATGATAAAAAAGAACATCTGGAGCACTGTTAGGGGCTGTTTTGCAAGGACAGGGGCCTCTGAGACATGCCTGGGTCAGTCTGGAAGTGCTAGCCAGAATAGAGGATGTGTAAATTCATTTTTTTCTTCTTAACTTGCTGATGTAACGTGCCAGTCAAGGTAGAGCTATGCCATAGGTCTTACGATTTTCTTTGTAGCTCTGGAAAATCACTTTCTTCTCTTCAGCTGCTCAGTCTTGTTACATGAATGTGCATATTCTGGAAGTACTTGGATATTTCTGATTTTTCTTCCCTCCTTTTCCTGTAATCAATTGCTGTCAGCCACTTCCAGAAGTGTATATTGGCTTGTTGTCAATTTGCCCAGCTTAATCTATGTAAATACATACAAATGCTTTTATCTCTACTCTCTTTCCCTCCCTACTTAATTCTTCTGAGGTTCTCTGCATCTGCTCTGATTTATGTTGCATGCAGCTCTGTTCCCAAGTTTGGAATAGATACATGCATTTATGCTGTACATCTTTGCTGTTACCGAATACCTGCAAATTCCATGNATTCCATGCCTCTCAAGCAGTGCCTGTTGCATTCACTCATGTAGAGAGGTTTGTGATCTTTCTAGGGAACATGAACAAAGTCCTTTGTCAAGTAAAAAGTCACACTAGATTGATTTTCCCATACTCTCTGTGAAGAAGAGGACCAGAACAACAAATAGTCAAATAAAAAATATGGTCCCACTGCATATGCAACAATCACAGTTCTTGCTTCCCAGCTGTAAGCACTGAACTCTAGCTCCTAAAACAAAAAGACAGAGGTTCTATTTCTGTCTGGAAAAGTCCAAGCTGGCCAGCAGAAATGTGGGAGTTGGAGAGAAACGATGATCCTAAGTGAGAACCTAGGACAAATTTCTAGTTATCATTCACTCTTCTTTTGCATATATTTTCATACCTGTTCCCATTTGCTACTCCATTGTATGATGCTCCACAAATATGATTTGTCATCTGTTCTTAAGTTGCGCAAAACCACCACAAGCCAGGGCGTCCTTCCCTGAACTTACTTTCTTCTCAACCCCTAATCCCTGGCAGAACAGGAGCAACAGGAGGCCTTCTTTCTCTGTCCGTGTAGCTCACAAATGCTCTGTCCCAAGCAAACCTTATTCAAGAGGTTGTTTTGTGTTGCTGCTACTGAACAGCATTTCACAGTGTCTTGGACAGTTGGCATGTGTCCTCGTGGTGTCATTGATGAATGGACAGCAAGAAACACTGGTTAAAAAAAAGCAAAATGAAAATCTCCTGAAACCAGCAAGAAAGACAAAAGAAGTCATCTGTGCCTTACCTCTTCCCTCACTGAAAGAGGCAAGAGACAACTGCTGGCTTCCTGCTGAAGGTTTATGTTTTATGTAGACTGATACATGATATCAGTGTGATTCACTGTGCTAGTGGATCATGGAGGTGTGGGGTTTTTCTTTGGTGTGAAACAGCAAAATATTTTTTATAATCTGATCTCCTTAGATTGGCCTTATCTTTATCAATATTTATATGAAGATCTAGAAAACAAAGGATGTTTCTTTTCCTCAAGGGCTAGCTTTATGTCACCTTTTTGAGCCCTATGGAAGAACAGAATCAACTAAGTTGGAAAAGAGCCTTGAGATTATTGAGTCCAATCTGTGACCTAACACCACCTTGCACATCTCCATAGAAATGGGTTTTAGCATGGAAAGTCGTGGAAAGTGTTATCTAAATGAAAGATACCGAGGTTTGCCAAATAGCTGCTTAGAAGGTCCAAGTGTTTCTTTACCCTTAATGGGCAGAAAGTAGATATGACAGCCAGAGGTCTTTGCAGAGACATTTGCTACACTGCAAATGTAAAAAAGCTTGCAACTTTTTTTATAATGCACCTAATGGTCTCTTGTCTTCTCACTAATATCTTGATACATCAGAAGATGCAATAATAGTATGGTATATACATCATATATGATGTACTATATTATAGCATTTCTTATAAAACGAAATAACAGTAATATAAAATAATAGTGTGAGAGATGGCTTCAGACCTTTAAGGAGCTTGTTTAGAGTGTTTTTATTTCTGGATGTGTATGTTAGCACAGAAGGATTGCTTAAAGGTGGTCACAATCCTTTTTCTGACCAGAACTAGACTTACTTATATATGCAGTTAGATTGCTGCCTTTTGAAGCAGATCTCCAAAATACTGTAATTTTAAAGACAGGTATTAGAAAGCCAAAATAGGAGTTTATTTACCACCTAAACTCCTAATAGGAGTTTATTTCCACCAAAGGGAAACTTCTAATTTCTCAGTCACTCAGGGATGTGCTAATGATGGAAAAAGGATGGGAAGGACATGAATAATCCACTGCTTTTCAGGAAGGATGTATTCTTGCAACTAGAACCTCAGGAAAACAGAACGAAAGTCTGACTTGTAGGTGCCCTCCTACAGGTTAAAATCTTACCAGGAACACTTTATACCTATTCCTGCCCTGGGAGGTAGTAGGATTCTCCTTAGCAGTTTCCTTGCATGGCTTCCTTCAGGACTGTTTTAAAGGCTGAACCTGATCATTCGGCATCAGAAATACAAACTCACTGAGTTGCTAGAACAGCAATTACATCAGCAGGTTGCAGTGCTGGGTTCTTACAACAATTAATCTGCCAGCAGTAGAAAACTCCATTTTCATTTTATTTTGGGTATGTCCAGGAAGTCTCTTTTGAGAATGTAGGTTTCTATTTTGATCTGAGAATATTTTCTGAGTGGTTTTAAAACTAAAGTCTTTTCAGACAAGCTCTGTGCCAAATGGGAATCTTTCCCCCAGTTGCTCTCTGCTGCTTTGGGAGCAAATTCAGTGCAAGTCAGGTGTACTGTGGGCAGAAGTTGTCCTTCCCACAGGCAGTAGTTTTTTGCTCCTGGCTGGATTGCAGAGATCTAAGCCCAGACACACAGATGATATGGACCTAGACCTGTTTTCCAACATTTTTCTCATCCTGCTGTTTTGTTTTAATGCAATCACAAAATATGAGTCCTTTTCAAAAGTCAAAATGTTATTAAAGCTTAGATCAAGAGTTTTAGTAGACAATGGAAGACTGGCTTGGGCAGGCATTGTAGCATAATGAGACCTTACAGATTTATTATTTCATAGGCTCTGTTCTCAAGGTGTAAGTTATTAAACAAAAATAACAATCTTTGTGCTAGTTTGGGAGAGGTTTGTTTTTTGGTGTTTTGGGTTTTTTTCAGATCAAACTGCTAAAAATAATTTCAAGATATGTTGCCAGATTATGGCATAATTTGTATTTGCATAGTCTGTTAAAGTCCATGTATGCATTTGCTTTCAAGATCCAGGATTTAAACCACAGAGTTTAAATGTGCTCGGGAAATAAGAAATGCAAAATGACATTCTGTGTTTGACAATTAAGAGGATGCTGTCAGGAAATTACACAATGATATTTTCAAAGGCAATAGGAGATGTGATCCAAAACATTTTCCTCTTGTAAAAAGACTGATCATCCTGGCTAGGAAACCATGTAAAAAGAATCTTTGTATGAAGGAATTTTTTTCCACATAACCATATTTTACTTTTCCCCTGACAAGTTCTTTGAAGATGACTATTTTAATGGCTGCTGAAAATCTATTGAAGATCTGGAAGATAATCAGCTTTAACAAACTTGCCTCCTATGTACTTTTGTACATTGTCAAATACAATCTTAATTTGCCACAGGCATTGTATATTTATTAAAAGTGACATTTCTCCAAGCAGATGTCTCATATGTGCAAAGAAAACTAAGTTAGAGAACAAAGACTGTGTGTATTGCCTTAATGTTCCACAATTGCAATATTTCTGATTTATCTGAAAGTGAAGACCTGAAACGAACTCTTCCAATTCCTACTTGTGTGGCAAAAGTCTTTACTTAGAGTAACATGAATTGTCTGCATAATTCTTGCATAATTTTCAGACTGAGTACTTCATCTGTGTATGTGTAAGCATATACATATATGTATACGCACACCTATATATGCTTGCAAACTTCCCACGCGCTTGACAGTAGTTTTTCCCCAAAAGCCACATTTGCTAGTTATAGAATGGGTTAAGTTTATGTTCTAGCCTATTTCTGGTTTTTATTATCAAGATCAGATGCAATGTTCATTAGGCTTGATCATTTTATCTTGGACCTTTGCTTTATAAATTTAGCTTAATACAGATATGATTTTTTGATCTACAGTTTGTAAAGTCTTAGGCATGCACAAGAGGAATTAGTGAGATTAGAGTCTGTGAGCATTTTGCAGAGCCATAATTTGCATCACAATGCCTTATAAAGTCATTAGTAGTAGAATTTTTAGCATTAATTTAAGATGATGCATCATTCCAACAAGCAAAACTTTTTGGACTTTGACCCAGTATGTATAGCCAGTAGATTATGAATGGGAACACTTCCTTCTGGAAAATCCATTCATCTGCCTGTGAAGAGTTTGCCAAAAGTGCATATAGTCTGATTAGCCTCTTACATGGATGGCTAAGAGTAAACAAGGGACTTAATGCTAGTCTGTAGGTCATGCATCAGAGCTAAGAGGTTCAAATACAAGACCTTAATTTCTTTGCCTCTTTCCTTACTAACCTTATGTTGTACTCACATCAGGTATGTGTGTCCAAAGAATACTAGGAATGCTGATAATTAGTTTTTAATGGACATCTTCAAGTGAGTAGCATCAAAATTGATCAGAAACTTTAATTTTTTGGTTAAACTGTGAGTAGTGCATAAGCACTTTGCAGCATCAAGAACTCACTCTTTTGGTTTTCATATAGTCATTTGAAATACTTTATTTACTTCAAAAGGAATAATCTTAATAGTTTTAAAAATGAAAGCCCAAAACTAGCTGGAATTGTTGGCTTAGGACCTACAGTAGGGAATTAGTGGTTTCCCACTCACCATTAATGAGTGGATTTTTTTAAGCTCTTTTTATTTATGAGCACGGTTGAATACAAATTCTTGTTAAACAAGTCATTTTAGGGAACGTGCTCTGCTTGACATCAAAATATATTCAACAACCATGTTAACAAAATGCTATGTGCCCAAGTGTCCACATAACTTCATCTAACATGAAAAAGAAATGGAGCATGCTTAAAGGATAAAAAAGTTTAAGTTATTAGTAACTGTACACTTTTAAAAATTTACCTTCTTTTCTTAGCATGGTGTACTTCTTGGGCAATCTAAGATACAAGTACATACTATCATGCACTTAAATTATGCATACAATATACTACATAAACATTCCAGAAAATTCATATCTAAGCTTAGTAAAGTGATTTGCTCATATTGAAGACCACATGACTCAGGAATATTAGAGGGGAAAATAAGGTACCATTTTTGGGGTTGCATAAGTGCTCCTCTGGAAAACCCCCTTCCACTGCACCACTGTTATTCATTTTTCACGAATAAAGGAAATTTGAGCCAATTAAAATCAACAGAGTCTGTATTTTAATATATGAGGACAGAAGTAATTTTTTGTTGTTTCTTGGCTTCTGGGAACTGACTAGTAACACTTTTACTGTAGGGTTTTCTTCCAGATTCCCTATTTTGATTCTATTTTTATCATGTGTAAGAGAAGACTATTTAGCCAAGTTTAAAGATTTTTTTTGTTGTTGTTATTGTTCTATGACCTCAGGTTTTGTTTTAAAATATTTTTTTTGGTCACTGTTACAAAATGAATTTTTTTTTAATGTAATGTTTTCATCTTCTCAGCTTCATGCTTTTTCACCTTTTCATTTTTCCTGCTTTTACATTTTTGATCATGATGTTATTTTCAACCATTTTTGTTCTCTTACTGTAACACTGGGGTGTGCCGTTTCTGGCATGCAGTGTGCCAAGAGGAGCATTTCCGTAGCTCCCTTGGCACGGATGCTCCAGGCTAAAGCTGGAGTTCAAGCAGCTGCAGGTGACCTTGGAGTAGCTGCAGGTGACCTTGGAGCAGCTGCAGGTGACCTCAATAAAGGCAGGACACTTGGCCTGCCCCTTTTGCAGAAGTGCTTGGGTGCTGGGCTGGGAGTCTTAAGTAAGGGTTTGCTTCTATCTTCTTTCTTTAAATGTCTAATAACCGCAAAAAACAAATCAGTTTTCACAAGGAAGCAGAACCAGTCAGCTTTGGCCATCTCCCGCTGCTTAGCAGGAGAGCAATCCTGGTCCTGGAAGAGCGTATCAGAAAGGTCAACTAGTCTTAGTTCCTCAAATTACTCCATGGACAGATTGACCTGTAATTGTCTTCTTCCACTGTGACAAGTTAAAATTCACTTACAGTGGGTAATGATTTGCTCCATTGTATAAGATGGAGGTGGGATAATTTACTGAATTCCAGTTCTGTGCTGGAATTGTCTATGAGATTAATTTGGGGGAAAAAAATACACTGTGATAAAATGTAGCATTAAGTGAATTGTACTCCAGCTCCTGCACGATCCAAGTGGATGCCTCATTTTGCATTTCTGAAGCAATATGTACAAGATAAAATTGTTCCCATTGTTTGTGCTATAATATGTATATGTATGCACACACAGAAGAGATGATCCTTGTTTGTCGCTGAAAAAGGTGTATCTTGGGGAGATAAGGCTCCAGATCATTACAAAATATATTTAGAATAATTATATGTATAACACAGTAGTAATATATCATATATAAACATTTTTTTTAAAGATTTAATTAGTGCATGCTACCAAAAGTATTGAAAGGTTGCTGCCTGACAAGGAACATCAAGCTTGCCCTTGAAATAATTTTAATTAAAATTACAGTATTTGAAAAATAAATTATAGAAACATATGGAAAAGGAGACATTTACGTGCAGTTGTGTATCTGCAAATATAGCACTGAATTTTTTTCCTTGTTTGTTCATTGGCAGTGTCCAGCTAAATTGCTCTGCATTGGATTCCATCATGATGTCTGTCAGCTTCAGTGCCACATGGTTTTAGAACTTTCTGTTATTTCAGCAGTGAAACAGAGCAAGCACATTACCAGTCTAATAATAATAATGAAAAAAACCCAAACCAAAAACCAAAAATTGAATTGATTTATTTTCTGTATCCATGGTAATGAAGCTCAGTAAGGAAGGAAGACTCTATTACATCATCATTACTGACAGCCTGTGACTAATTACCCAGTTGCAAGTCGCCTGGTGCACACAAGATCAGCTCCCTCTCCTAGCATCACTTTTTGTTAAATTTTACTGTGCTTCTTATACAACAGTCATCTCCCTCAAAATTTGTTTTCTGGATCTCAAATGCCATGGTACTGGAAAGAAAAGAAAAGTTCAGAAATTATAAGAAAGTGTCTATCAGGTATGGAAATAATGCCTTCAGATCCTTTGAAATGGTGACCTTTCTGGATCTCCCTAGCTGAGCAGATTCTTTCCTTCTCCCCCTCAAAAACGTATTTTTATTTGTATCATTAACACTCTTTCAGATGCACTGCAATGTGAAAACTCCTGGACAGCCTGGACCATGAAATAATTTTTACAGAGGCTCTGTGGGCTGGAACAGAAGCAGGAAGTTCAGGAGGAGTGGGGGAGATGACAGGTATTAGCCAGAGACAGTTCTGAAATATATTTTCTTCAACCTTCAGTACTGCTGGCATGAAGGCTTTTGTTGTGTATTTATGCTTTGTTTTGTTTGAGGGGGTAGCACATTCATAATAAATGTGAAAGCAATGGATCTTTTCCTTTCTTATCCAAGGGCAGTGCAAATGCTTCTTAATTTTTTTCTAGCTTTTTTTATAAACAGCAAAGGTATACTGTTTGGATTTCTGCCAGTGGGTTGTTCTGTCATTTTGGTTTGTTTTAAAATCTGAATAGCATATAGATGGCAAAGCCATGATGTACCTGGAATGAAGTACAATTCTTGTCTCCTTCACACACATGCACCTACCTTTAAAAAGAAGAATGAACATTAAAGTAGTTGAAGGTAGAAGACACAAATGAGAACTGACTTTGTGTGAGTAGAGCCACTTATGTAAATCTCTGAATCAGTCTTCACAGAAAGTACTACCATTGAAAGCTATAAATATTTTTTAAATTCTTTCTGAATGAAGATCAGTGTGAGGAGGTGTCTAACTCCAGTTTCAGTCAAGAAAACAATTATTCTATTTTAATTTTAAACAGAGTTATTAAAGTTAAATAGTGCTCACATTTTGAAGTATATATTTAGGGTTGGTCAAAGGTAAGGAACATTTATATTACAGGTGTAATTGTTAGTCAAACTCTATAAGCACCTCTTATGGATTTAAATATTCTCTTGAGTGCCTTCCTACCTTGTGTCATTAGATGAAAAAGTCATCTAGTCTAACTTCCTGCTCCAAGTAGCATTCCTGCCCACACTACAGAGGATCTGTCGTGGCTCAGTTGGACAAACCTCAGGCATCTCCAGGGTGTGGACTGCAGTTTCACAGGCCCACCCAACCCAGTGCTGCTCTAGCGAAAATGTTATCCCTGATGTCCTGGTGAATTTCCCAGGCTACAGTTCGTAGCTATTTTATTGCCCACTCTTATGTTATCTGCGAGGACCATCATCTCTGTAGCCCATTTTCAAGTAATGCTCTGTTGTCACTCAGCCAAGCTCAACAAGCCCAGCTCCTCCCAGCTCCACAGCCTCTCTGTGCTGGGCTGCATGCTCCCGGCTGCTGACCAACCTGGCAACTGGACTTTTGCTGGAGGACCAGAGCTAGACAGAGTATTCCAGATAAAGTGCCAAAAAGAAGGGAGTAATGTCTTCCCTCATATTGTCTAATTACATCTAGTTATATTACAAGGCTAATTGCATCATGGCATAGTGTTTGAGAAACGTTTGAGAAATATGGAAAGATAATTTTTCTAAAATAATGCTGTTCTTACAAGTTGCACAAAAAATAGGGTATGCTTCCAAGATGTCTTGCCAGCAGAAGCAGTACTACATGGCTCTGAGAAATCAATGCATGAGTCTTCTTTATCAAAATCCTAACAAATGACTTCAAGATGCAAGGCCTGTTTTTCTCAAACTTAAGATGAAGTTTACACTTGATTAAGCTGCAGAAGCAAAGCAACGTGGAAAGTGATTGTGGGCGAGTTTCATCTTTGCTTTGTGGCAGTGGACTCAAGATGAGTATCCATCACATACACATCCTTTGCATTGCTTTTTGCAGGGAGAACAGCACAGGGGAGATATGTGAGGGTGAAATGCCTTCCATCACTCACAAAATACTTGTTGGTAGTCTTCACAAAGATATTGAAGATGGTATGAGGGATTTGCCTCACTTGCACTTTGGACATTAATTTTTGGTTGTCTAATTAAATGGGACTATTATTTTTAAAATGTATTTTTAATTACTTGAAATGACAAAGAAAATAGTAAATGTTGAGCTCACCCTAATTCCATACAGTTCATGTTATAATTTTTAAGACTATTAAGAAGACAGGTGCACCCTATCAAAAACTTTGTAAGTCATATGCAAGCTTTTATACATAATTTGTATTTGAGCATAGTCTCTTCCATAACTACTTTCTACCTCTTATTTTCTTTGTAGTTCTTTGTCCAGTTTGACATTTGCAACAACTCTAATTTTAATAAAAATTTGGAAACATATTTTCTGTTTTGATTGTCCTTTTCTTTCAATTCAACTTTAAAGGATATTAGTTTCCTTTATTTGTTGTGAGCAACCGTGTCAGAATTGAGGCTTAATGAAACACAACTTGACATAAAGAGGCAGGCTCAAATATGCTTGTAATTACAACACAGTTTAGAACTTGGTGTCCAAAATATTTTTGGTGGTCGTGGTTTTTGTTTGTTTGTTTGTGTTTTCATCTTTTTTTGTTGTTATCATAGCAAGAGGCCTCCTGAAAGAGTGCGTTTTTATGCGATGTAACTTCAATAACCAAAGAGATGTTCCTATTCCATAAATCCTCCTCTCTTGGTACAAGACGTATGATAGCGATGGCAGGCAGCCAATCTGGTAGAAAAGCACAAGCAATTAATGTAAGAAAACAAGTTAAACAGATTGACAGGTGCATAAGGATTTGTAAGTGTCCTGTTGGGATAGATTCAAAGGAAGCGCTTGAAAGAGGGTATTTTTGTGCATAGATTTTTTTTGTAACACAATGTGTGGACGTACAAGGAGTTTTGTAGGGAAGATGACAACTGCGGATAAAAAGCCGTTGCTGACAGGGGGAACACAAGACTTGATGCATTAACTCAGTATTGAATTAGTTGGAGAGTGATAGACAGGAGCTAGACATAATAATATAAAAATATAATAATATACTTGTTGAGAGGAGGGTGGAAGCAGAAACTCTACCTTACACTTTTTTTACCCTTCTGGATTTGAAGCAAAAAATTTAAAAATCCAGTTTTACAGGGAAAAATTTCCCCCCATACACATAAACCCTGTAATTTTCTGGAAGAATTTTTTTTTTAATCATTGAAATTTTATTATTTATTAGTCAGTCTCACTTCCTGCTGAAATTGTGACAAAAAATATCTTACATACAGAAAGAAATAACTGAATTGCCAAGCATAATCAGGAGTTTGTTTAAAAAGACTGAGTTTAGAGTAATATTGAGTAGAACAAATTGTAGGGTAAGGAGGGACCAGAAATAGGAAATCTAAGAGATGGAGAAGAAGAGATGAAGATGTAAGTTAAGGCTGAATTTCTGGATCAGGTGGATGAGGTGAAAGGTTCAGTAAAGAAAAAGAACTAACTATGATTGTAAGACAGGGGTGGGATAAAACCTGATTGAGAAGCACAGCTGATGGTATCTTTTGTTTAGAGTGATGGGAGGGTTATTTTAGGTTTTTTGTTTATTGTTTCATCTCCTTCCTTTAATTAGAAGGCCTTGTTTGGGTGGGACCTAGATGGAAACGGGAGGCGGCTCCTGCTGAGGTAGGCGAACAGAGACCTGCCCAGAGGGGAGGGTGGCAGCAGGGGGCAGGGAGCCTGCGGAGCACCAAGAGCATTGGGCAGGCAGTGGGAAAGAGTAGGGACCAATGTTCCAGTGACACTAACAATAGAAAAAATTTCCTACAGGCAGCAGAGACTGGGCACAGTTTGCTGCAACTCAGAAAGTCACTCAGTTGGCCAAAACTGGGCTGTGAAGCAAGGATCGGCCTGTGTTTGCTGTTGTGAGAATAACAAATTTGAAGCAGACCCAGAAGCTGTCTCTCTCAATTATCTTGATGATTTCCAATGATTGAGGGCATCGATGTCAAGCTGTTATTTCTTTCCAGAATGTAACTCTGCAATCAATATGTTGTACTAACACTTCCAATGCCCATTATGAAAATAAAATAATTTAAATATGTAGTCAGAAAATTGCATCTATCATCGCTTTCTCTGCCATATAAAATTACTCAAATTTTGAATGCTTGATATAGATTCTACCTGAGATGTGGCACTCCCTGTAGTTTTCAGGCTAATCTTCCTCTTCCCCTGCCCAGGAGACAGACAATGCAGCTCAGCTGGATGAATTTGAATATACCAGCCAAAAAAATAATATTGGAAGAATACCTTTGCATTCAAAGTTTCCATGCTTCCAATACAGTATCAGCTACTGATATTTAAAAATGTTTTCTTTATGCGTTTTGGCTTTGTACTTGGAGGCTTTTTTAGGGAGTGGAGTTGTTTGGATTTTTAAATATTACTTTTTCAATTTATTCCATGAATTCTCTATTCAACGAAAAGCCTTCTGGTTTTTGATTGACTACCCCAGGCGGGCGCTGCCATTGACTGTTTTCAGTGGCCATGAGAAGTGCTGAAAAGTCCAGCTAACTCTAGATGCTGGGGAAAAACAAGTGACAGAGTAACAGGGCTTTTCATTTAAGAAGCAACTCACACCTCTTAGAAAGGACCCTCGTTACAGTAACGTGGTCCCAGGCTGGGTGTTAGCTAACGAGGGTATTTGCTTTGGGCTTGAGCACTGGCACTGCATTTGCACAGATGGGACAGCCTGGTAAAGTACACAGAACCGTTTGCCCAGCTCTCCTTCACCAGAAACCACAGCTCAAGAGGATTGAGAAGATAATGCACCCTGAGCCCCACCCCACCTTAAAATGACATGGTTTCATTGCTTCTTCACGCATGGAAAAATGTTTTAATACACAGATTCAGTCAACCCAATTTTGGCTTTCTAAAATTTTTCTACTAATGAGATTGAAAGCCTAGTAAGATTTTACTTGGTTTTGAAACTCCTAGAATATTGTCACCTTCCAGCTGGAAGTAAACCAAAGGCAAGCTACATTTGTCATGCCAAGTTGTCATGGCCACTGCCTTATAAAGGTTATTGACCTGAGCAGGATGGCTCTGTTCCTGACAAGCTGCTAGTGGGAGGGACAGACGAACCAAGTGTACAAAGGCAGACGTGGGAGTTTTCATGTTGTGATTTTGGTTTGGGATTTTTTTGTTCATTTTTTGTTTTTTCGCAAAAAGAAAGCAAGTGTTTATTTGTAAATGTTTATCTTCTAGGATAATGTGATGTTTACATTCTTGGAGTGCAAAACACTGCTATGCTGCCTGTTGTTTTCCTCCTTACCATTTCAGCATCTTTTAGAAAATATATGAATATACATGTCATGCAAATGAGGGTTTATAAATCAATAAATAATTGTATTTGCATTATTGCAGATGCAAATTTTGAGGTCAAGTTACAGTCATTAAAATAGTTTTATAAGCATTTCTTTTTACCTTGACAAAAATAACTAATCTTTGAAGATATTACTGTCATGCAAGCCACTCAACTATTTTGGATAACTTGTTTTTGCTTTGCAATGCTATTTGCTCTATCCAATGTGGCTAATCTGTGCAAATGCAATAGGAAAACCATTTGCATGCTGGTAATCCTATTGTTCAGCAGGCCAGACCTTGTATGGCATCTCTGTAACTCTGCTTGTGCAGTGTCTGGATTAAGCAGTGATTCCTTTACTAGCAGAAGCAAACACAAAGCGTATGTTACATGAATTCAGCTTGCATGAGCTTCTTGCTCCTTGGGGTGGAGCTGTGAAACAAAGCAGAAAAAGTAATTCTACAAATAATGATCTGGACATCAGAGTTATGACATAAATATCTGCCAGAATTTGTGGAGAGTAGGGTGATAGTCCAATGTCAGTACTAGAGGCATACCCAGGCCTTCCACTTTAATAATGATGTATGTCTGCTGTATATAGAAACATTTATGACCTCATGCTGTAATTTAGGTGTCCTTTATAAAAAACCTGGATACATTAGGCAAAGGTTTGAAGTATTTTGCTTGAGAATATAATTTGGAGATCATCCCTGTGAAATGTTACAATGGCAGTGTCTTTGGAGGAAGAGATCCAACCAAATTGATAGCTTGGGGAAGTAGAAACTTTAAAATAAGACCATGTGATCATCAGGTGGAATGAGCAGTGTAATAACTTTTACAGAACCATAGGTAAATTCATAGATACTGACTCACTGATTTTCCACTGCATATTAAGTTATTCCTAATTGAAAATTTTAAAAAAGCTAGCAGTCACACAGACAAGAGCCTCAGTGTTAGATATTTCCCTTCAGAACATTTTCAAACACCAGTTTACAAAGAAAACAACTTTTTGGCCTTCAGGATGCCTTTTGGCTGATATATGTAGCTTTGAAGGACATTTTGCTTTCTTCCCAGTCCCACGATAGTGCCAATGACAGTTCTGTTGTATGAGGCCTCAGGGGGGTTAGCTGCAAACACAGATGACACTATAATGTTTGGCTGAGGAAGTTCTTGATTGTAACCTGATAGCATAATGAACAACTGAAGGTGTCAAGTGTTATTATAGTTAATGGGCCTCAGTTTTCTTGTCATGAGCTTGAACACATCTAATCCTCTTCACAGCACAGCTTCCACCATGATAAGGCAGAAATAATTGTCAGGACTACCAAAAGCCTGGGCTTTGGAGTTTACTGTTTTTCCCTCCCTACCCACATCCCCCCATCTCCAGATGGAGAGGGATAGGTAAGTGGGAGCATATCAGAATAACAAAGTGTGTAGAAAGAATTACTAGACTAGAGAAAAACACCAGCAGAAGGCAAAGGCAGCCTTCCAGTACAGCTCATGTCACACCATGTATGGACTACCCTGTTTATAGCAAATGAAGATTTGAAGCCAGCAGCAGCTGAAAATACGACTGCAAGCCTCAAGCCAGTGGTAGCTAACCAAATATTACTCTGCAGAGAGCCAGATTCCTGGGACTTCTAATATTCTCGCTAACGAAGGATGCAACTGGCATCTAAAACCAGAGGTAAGGCATGAAGGGCACAAGAAGACACATATTCAAGACTGGTGTCTAGCAGCAAAGAACAAGTGACAGATTCAAATGCACAGGTCACTGGTTCAGCACCTACCTAGCAATGTGGATTGAGACACGGTGATCAAGATAAGGCAATAAAATAATTGAAGACAACTTACCAAGACAGATGTAGTCAAAAAACTATTATAAAAGTAAGAAAAATCATAAAAAGAGCTGAATAAAGCAAACTGAAAACCTTTTATTTATAACTGAAAAAAATTCACTGTGTTTCAGTAAAAGCAATGGGAAAATTAAAAAATATGTCCTTTATGAAAGCGATTAATGTAGAGGACAGAAGCCTCCTAGCATTAAATAATGCTTTGCTGTTCATTAGTCTGAGTGGTTTATGCAACCGGTATTTACGAATTTTGTTATATCTAACTACAAATAAAAAGGGAATTAATAAAGAGATTGGAAATAGAAGGGAGAAAGATAACATCACGTAGTTTTACAAGCTTCAAATAGCTACTTGAGTGGAAAAGAATTCCTCTGAAAATTTTGCTTTCAGCATGCTTCCAGAAGTAAGCTCCGTTTTACTGCTGTGCCCCCTTATTGCGTGTGGCCAGAGGTACTGGCCAGCACTTAATGGCAGCAATGAGAGATTTGTAGCTGAGACATAAATACAGTGAGTAGCAGAGAGGTTATATATATTGGAAGTGCAAGTCATGTTCCTCTTCAACCATAATTCTGGAAGGATAAACACTAAACTATTTTCCTTAGGGAACAATTTGAATTATTCCTATGGCCTGGTTGTGAGGATAGCTACTCGCTGTAAGACTTGAGGCTTGGCAAAAATGATGCATGAAAATGAAAATCAAAGCATGGATGTATCTTGAAGGCAATCATGAAATGAAGAACATCACCAAGAAAAAAATCGTGGGTGAATTGTAAAAAGGCCTAAAAACCTCTACAGGAATTACATCCAACTAATATCGTACTGCTTTTTTCTCCTGTAAGAGAGAAGGAATCATCACAGGAGCTCCCTCAGTGAGCAGCTATCTAGAAAAGACTAGTTTTGTCACTGCTTTATCCTGAACACCAGCTTTTGTTTCTCTTGAATTCTTGAAGCTCACAACTTTCAGGTGGCCCAAGTGCAATGTTTGTGTTGAAGCAAAGCCATGCACCTGGAAGCTGGCACAGATCCTGCTGGGTACAGCAGATCCTAGATGCTGCAGGCAAGTGGCCAGCAGAGCTATCCAAGCTCTTGCTCCTGGGCTCCCCCCAGTTCAGACTACTGCTACTCTGCAATGAAATGGGAAGTTGTTCACAGGCAGGAAATATTAATTACTTCCACGAGTTTGAATTAACTCTAGAAACCTGCTTCCATGGTGAAAGAAAGGTCACATGGCAGGTGACAGAAAGAGACCCAGCCAAAATCTCTGCAATGCTGATGCCCACACAACAGTAGGGCTGGCTAGGCCATGTCTTTCTCCAGCCCTCAGGCAGGTGTCCTTCAGAGGGAAGACATCTGTAGAGCTTTCCCACTTGTCAAGCTCTTTCTTAACTGAATTCAACCTGAGTTTGCAAATAGTTTACTATTTTCTTTAAAAAGAAAATAATAAAAAAAAGGCTTCACAAAACAAACAGCTATCTTTCCTAGCCTCAGGCACAGCTGAGCAGCTGTGAAGAAGCATTTCTGGTATTGTCGTGCCAGTCACGGCAGAGGAACAGAGCTTTTCACAGGTGGCTCTCATTTTCTGGGTTGCTGACTTGCGACCTCACTGTTTGATTTGCAGAAGCACTGAGTACTTGCAGCTGCAGCTGGAGTTAATAGTAGCTGGGCTTTGAACATGGAAGAGCATGAAACAAGTCTTCTGAAAAGCAGTTTTCAGCACTTTCAGACTGAGTATCTAAAATTAGTAACTGTGTGGTGGTTTTTGGTTTTTTTTAAATTTCTTTTGCTAAGCTTTTTAAATAAGTTTTTCTTGCTTGTATGTATGCTGTGAAAATGAATTTATTAAAATGTATTATGCATGTAGATGCTGTAATAATGAATTTATGGAGGAAACACAGAAGAACTTAATTGCTTTCAGTCTGAAGTCATGTTGAGTTTACAGAAAGAGAATTCAAGGAAGTAGAATATGGTAGGGCTGGGTGCTGAATCAAGTAGGACAGAACAAAGAGTAGTTATCATCTCTCTGTCTTGCTCTCAGAATTGCATGAGATGGTTTAAATATGTACTGGGAGCTGTAAGGTCAGGTACAGTCTCTCCATGTTGTGTAACTCGCTTCACTTGCACTACTACTGCCTTATTGTGGTGTAAATCAGAGGGAGTGAATCTTAAAGGAAAGAAGCCCTTCATCACAGTGCAAAGAGAGGTCCTGTACTGTCATGGGCTCTAACATAGTCTGTAAGTTCTCACAGGATATTCTGAGCAATGAGTTCTCATGCAAGGGGCCTGTGGTAGCCCGAGGTGAGCAGCACAGTTAAAGACTGAGCTTCAAAAGTCAGTGGTAGCTTATAAATAACAGTACTGTAAGTATATGAGACACGGCACAGTGGCTCTCCCTAGCTTCTGTAGTTACTGATGTTTTTGCTTTATTATCAGGACAGTGTAGGGACAGAGATACATCAAAGAATCATTGATGTGATAGTCAAATAAGGTCACCTCCAGTGACAGGAGGAGAAACCTGAACTGCTGGGTTTCTCTATTTCTTAAAATGTTAGAAAGGAAACAGTGACCTAGGAAGAGATAAGGAATCCTTAAAGTTTTGCACTTTTTTTCTTCTGCATAGCTGAGGCTGATGTAAGAAATGTTGTAGCTGATTCTGATTAGTATCCATGTATCTAATTGCAGTCTGCCTGGCTATGATTGATGGTGCTTAGGATGTTATGGCAGTTTTGCATTGCAATTAGTTTAGAAACTGGAAGGTGAGTTTTGAGGTATTTGCCTGTACTGATTTAAGATTTCCCCTGGCTGTCGGAAATTATCATCTTCATTATAGTAAGAATGAGACATGTACCTATGGTTCCACTTTCCCGTTTCTTAACCCATGAGGACTGAATTGCTGATAAGAGCAGGTTTCTGTAGGAAGCCAGACTGCTAATCGGACGACCCGAAATGCACCTTCTTGTCTTGCTCCCTTGGGCATTTGCTGAGGGCCAGCTTGGGGCAGAGCCACCCTGTTTGGTTCTCTTGCTGGTACCCAAGTGTCAGACTCCAATGTGAAATTTTAAAGCTCTTGCCTGCTCTCCACTACCTGCTTATGAAGATTTATTACCCTGCTGGGAAGCACTTGGGGCTGCTGGTGGATGAAAAGCAGGACATGAGCCAGCAATGTGTGCTTGCAGCCCAGAAAGCCAATCGCGTCCCGGGCTGCATTCAAAGCAGTGTGGGCAGCAGGGTGCAGGAGGGGATTCTGCCGCTCTGCTCTGGTGAGACCCCACCTGCAGTGCTGCATCCAGCTCTGGGGTCCCAGCACAGGAAGGAAATCAACCTGTTGGAGTGAGTCCAGAGAAGGGACATTAAGTGGATTAGAGGGATGGAGCACCTCTCTTATAGGGAAAGGCTAAGAGAATTGGATTTCTTTAGCCTGGAAAAGAGAAGGCTTCAAGTTGACCTAATAGTGGCCTTTCAGTGCTTAAAGTGGGCTTATGAGAGAGCTGGAGAGGGACTAATATAAGAATGTGTAGTGACAGGACAAGGGGGAATGTCTTCAGACTGGAAGAGAGTAGGTTTAGATTAGATATTAGGAAAAAAAGCCTTTACTGTGAGTGTGGTGGGGCACTGGAACAGGTTGCTCACAGAAGTTGCAGATGCCCCATCTCTGGAAGTATCCAAGGCCAGATTGGATGGGGCTCTAAACTGGTGAAAGGTGTCCCTGCCCACAGCAGAGGGGTTGGAATTATATGATCTTTAAGGTCTCTTCAAACCCAAAAATTCTATGATTCTACAATACTGTGGTATCAGTCTGCAGACTGATGCAGTGACTTTTTTACTCCATACACATTATCAATACAAAAGTTGCTGGAGATTTAGTGCTCCTATGAAGCCAATGCACCATAAAATACAATGTCTGGAGAATGTTTACCAAAGCAGAACAATTTTTCATGTTACTGACAAAACAATGCAAATAGTGAACATCAGCAGGATTTTGCAGTTTAAGAAGTCAAATTCATTGTTGTCTATTACATAATACATAAAGCAAAACCAGTATGAAAGCATGCATGCATGCATATCTTTATACCAGTGAAGAAAACTATTTCCAACATTGGCTCTGTGTGTCTCTGAAAAGATAGTCAGCTTTTTTAATTAGCAGCAAACTGAGTATGCTTCAGCTATTTTCTGCAGAGGCCATTGTAAACCCTGGAAAACTGTTCTGGAGTCCTCCTACCACTCAGTTTTCAAACACAGGATTTTTACTTCTCTGGATTTCAGCTTTGAAATGATTCCAAGCATCACCCCATGCAGCAGGATGACAATACCTGGAAACTGGGACAGCAGAGTCACAAGAAAGATTGCATGCTTTCAGTAGAGCACAAGTGAAGGAGACTTTCTAACTCCTAGTAATAATAATAATAATAATATCTCAGATGGGAGAATAAATTCCGCCAGCTTTTTACTTTGCTAAGCTGTGTGCTCTGAAATGAGTCATCATCAATTCATTTGGGTTGACCTAATTCAACTTAAAGTAGAGCTTCATCTGCCCTGATCTGATCAGAAGCTACACAGCTTGTTGGTAGCTATAATGGTTGTAGAAAGGAAACTACATACAGTGATTAACAGAAATATTTTATTACACCTACAGCCTTGCTCAGGAATGTGTCTAATATTATGTCAGCATATGGCACTTTTTTGCATGTTGGTTTTTCAAATATCAAGAGTCCTTGTCACAATCTTCCTGTAAAATTTCTTCAATTCCTGGCTGCTCTTATTCCTGTGGTCCCTTCTTTCTGTTGATGGTTGTGCCTGAGAGACATTTTCTTCCTTGCCAAATCTGTCAAGGTTTGAAGGTCAGTCATTGGCAAAGTGAGCTTAGTGGTTTTCACAGGTTTCAGTCCTGGCCTGTGCTCAGAGCAGTTACTGGAGTCCTGTAGCATTGCAGCAGTGTTTCTGTGTATCTGCCTGTAGTGCTGTTTGCAGGCAGCTGGGATGCAATGAAGAGAGGAGCTTTTTAATACCCTGGTGTATCTTTGCAGATCTGAAATGTTTTTTCTTCACCTTTTTGTTACTGTTGGGTGCATAAGCTGGTTCGCTGTGGGCTGTAAACTGGATGGTGAAACGATACTGCTGCCTGCTCCTTTGGCTGGCAAATCTTAGTTCCGCTTTCATCGTCCCTTATCCCAATTTGCCTGGGTACTATTTTTTGAGAGCTGCGTACACTTTGCCATTAAACTGGCTGCAGCGTGGGAAAATGTGAGACATTCAAGTTAAGCTCGTGATATAAACTCTGCAAATCCTTGACAGGCAAATTGGAGAGAACTGAAAGGACTTTGAGAGGCTGTGTTTTCCATATAGCCATCCAAATATAAATGAATCGATTGTAACTGTCACTTCCTAGAAGCATTTGTCTAACCTATTCTTAAAAACCTCCTATGATGAAGATTCAAATCCTTTCCTAGCCATATATTCCAGCTTGCAGTGTTGGAGACATGAAACTTTTTCTACCTTAAATCTGGGATGCAAGTCCATAATTTACTGCTAGAAGACATGGAGGAGAAAATGATACCTTAAGCTGCTTTAATTTGCCACTTAGATGCTTGATGACTCTGAATGATTACCAATTTTCACTTCCCAGGGCAAACTGTCCCAACTCATTTAACCCTTCTTTACAAGCTATACTTTCTAGTCTTCTGCTTGGTTCCATTGTTTACCCAATGGCCAACTCTGAAGAGCCTGGGTACTTCTTTAGTTTTAGCAGTCACAAGTGGGTGTGCTGGTAAAGACCTGGCTAGTCCCACACAGGGCAAAAGCACTTCTCTGGTTGTCTTATGGACAATACTCCTTCTTTTATATTATTGGTATGGTGCTTGGCTTTTTAATTAAGCATAAAACGCATCATCAGCTGAGATCAGCACCTGCCTCCTGCCCCTTTGTTTGGGCCTTTTATTTTTCTTGGTGTATTAATTTATCCTTTGTCTATAGATCTGAAAATGTAAAATTTGCATTTGGTCTTACTGAATTAAAAGAGAGGTCCATGATCTCAGTGGGAGCCCCTAGAAAGTTAGCCAAACTAAGCAAATTGGTGAGGAGGACTAAATTTTTTTTCTTTTTTTTTCTTTTCCTAAATAAAACAAATGAAAAATATGCTAGTTTTCAATTGGTTGGATATTGTTTGTGTTAGGCGTATGTGCTATTTTTAACCTATTAAAGATGAAGTGTCAGAAAATCAACTGAAAATTTATTTGACTGGAGTCTGTACTTCAGGGGAAGGCTTAGGAAAAGCTCTGCTGTCAGAGGGTTTCACTGTGAAACAAGTGACATTCAAAGACCTGTAAGAGTGGATGTGTATTTTTGATGTGTTTATGGTAATAGGCAGGGAATATACTTCTCAGTTCTTGCTGAAATCCAGTCATGTCCTTCATAGTGAGAAGATGTATCTATTCATCTGCTACTTAAAACAGTGCATGCACAGCGGCTATATTATTTCAGACCAGAAATCATCTCTGTTAAACACTCGCAAGCTAAATCTTTTGTGGCATTTTTAAATTTTGAAACTCTTTAGTGAAGCCCTGGCTCTGAGTTGCTGCATACTGTCAGTTACTCAGTGACATTTGGGATATGGTATTCAAGGATTCATCTCCAAATGCTGACTTTAGGCTGTCAGCACTGAGATCTTAGCAATAGGTATCTGCAGTTCAGACCAGCAAGTTATGGAATAGTTAAAAAATCAGCTTGATAATCTGTCTTTCAAAATAGTGGATCTTTTACTTAATTTTTCTTAATAGATCTTTTCTTCCATAGAATGCAACGTCATATATGTCAATAACATTGTTAAAAATTACATTAGGATTTTTTTTGCTGTTTTTGATTGTTTTCGTCTAGAAGCTGAACTGTGAGCAGCTATTTGTTGCCATTTGCTAAGGGACATCTTTAATTCCATTGAGCCCCTACATAAGCAAAGAAAGAAGATGAAAAAGAGGTTGAAGCTTTTTGTGGTTATAATTTTCTTTAGTGATTTTACTCATGATGATTCCGATGTATTACATGGGCTTTTAAAATCACATTTAAAATCTTGGTCTGGAGTGTGACAATTTAGCTCTTAAATCATGCTGTGGTGCAATGATGTACTTGGAAAACAAACTAGCACTGATTCTGAAACAATGCCAGCTAATAAACATGGTGGGAAAATGTTCGCCTAGCTGACGTTGCCCAGAATGAACTAGATGTGGAAAGCTGCAAACTCTAGGGGGAAAAAAAAAATGTTTAGGGGCATCTTGCAGATGGTAATTTATGCAAGGCTAAATTAAGCCTGTGCAGTAAACTACGGGTGGAATGGAGCTGTACGATTCTCCAAAAGATCCATAAGAATACATCATCTACTCTGGTTTCCAGTGGTGGCTTTCCATTTTTTAATGTCCCTGTTTCAAAAGTAGGCTGCTGCCCCTCCACTCCTTTAGCCGTGGCATGACTTGCTGCCTGGGGTGTTCACAAGCAGAGTTTGTCTGCTCTCCCTCTGCTCCTTTGTACAAGCTGAGGTCTGGCCTGTGGGTGAAGTCTTGCTCCTTGGCTTCACATGATTCAGGACAAGCATGACCCAGGCTGTGTAGTCAAGGTAAAAGAGTTCAGCACCACTGTATAAAATCTGGCAGCTGACATGTTACCTTACAAAGGGAAGAGATGCCTCTTCTACCTGAGAAAGCAGAGTAGCTTTTGGAATGAAATATAACTAAGGTCATTGCCTACCTGCTTGTCCTAAGAAACAGAAATCCTACCTTAGTTAGACGTATCATGATGGGCAATCAGTGTTTTTTGTAAATAGAAATGGGATACAAATGGAAATTTAGAAAGGAAACATAAAATTCTGATCAGTCTTTTTTTCTGCCATCCTAATCCCTTGACTAACCTTTGAATTTAACGTATGTTTAATAACAAGATTAAGCAGAGTAAAGAAAAATTTTGCTTAATGGAAGTAAGTGGAAGCAATGAAGTAAAACATCTAAAAATAGCTCAGACAAAAAGCTTTAAATTGCATTGTAGAGATGGGTGGAAAAAAGACAAACTAACAGAGACTTGTCTTACGCTTATTTATGTATATATTAAATAGGGCTTCTTTTGTCCTGAGTTAAATTTTGGAATTTACCTATTTTAAAATTTCTGTTGATGATAGAAAACAGCTGAATATAAAATTTGATAAAACTCACTATTCTGTCATAAACTAGAATTTAAAAATTCTGGGGAGTGGATGATATTGATGGGCTTTATTTTGTTTTCCATTTGTTCAAATAGCAATGTTGATTGCCTAATTATCTTTGATTTCCTGTGAGAGATGAAAAGCAAATGTCTTTTCAGCACATGTGGCTTTCACATGATATTAAGATGTCATTACCTTCTAGTAGCTGGCCTGTAGGCCTTGTAAATTTTTGTTGACCCAGTGAAGGTAAGCTGCAGAAGTGAATAGACAAAAGCTTTATAGCATCTAGAGATGTAGCCTGGATGCTAATCTGATAGGATCTAACCAGGTACTTAGGCTGGTTAGAAATGTGTGGGAGGAAAGAGCTGTATATATACTTTTTACTTTTGTATATGAAAGAACAGATTTCCTTTGAGACACAGAAAAAAAATGCAATATGTAGGGTAATTGATAAATATCTGCTTTCTCCTCAGCCTTGTTTTTATGTGTATTGTAGACAAGTAGTGAGATTTAGGTAGGTCCTGTCTTCTGTAGAAGGTCTACAATTGCCTCAATGCTGCTGGCACCCTGAAGTTCCCTGTTATCATCTGGTCTCAGTCAAGAGCCAGTGATAAGCTACATAGAATTAGTCTGCTAAAATATTTACTTTTTTTTAAAATTAATTTACAGTGATATAAACTGTAAGGTTCAGTGACAGATTCATTCCTTGCTGCTGCATAAAGCCAAATAGCCAACAAAAGGCAAGTCAAAAACTCAGACTTCCATTGCAGCAATGATTTGCTTAGTAACTAGTGCAGTACAGCATTTAATGATTCAGTGTAGTAAAGAAATACTTGCATGGGTATTGGAAGGGAAAAATCTCTAAAAGACCAGCCAGATTTTCTCCCACATCAGGTAGAAATAGGAGTGTTGAAGTGAAGGATGAAGTCCTGCATAATAGTTTAAAGGAGAGCTAGGCCATAGGAGCTTGCAGATGGCACAAGGGAAGGCTGTATGTTCCGAAATCTTGATTGTTGTAAGGAGGGACCACTAAATCAACAGAAAGAAGTTTTACAAAAGAATATGAAACTTTTTTTTAGTTGTTTTTGATGTTTCTATTTTTTCTTTTCTTTTTCTCCGGAAATACCCATCTCCTTTGTTATTTAGTACTCAGCAACTGGCTGACTTGATTATAACTGTAGCTCTATATTCTTTTCCAAATATAAATAAATATATATACAGCAAATATAAAAAGCAAATGCTTTTTGCTTCTAAACAATTTGCATTTCTATCAGATGTGAGAGATCTAATTATAGAAACACATACAGGCTGCTCTGTATTGACATGCTGGAAAAATCTGAACAATTCTGTTCCTCTATCTTCTGATTCCTTTAATCTCAGTGTTTTCAAGAATCAGTTCTGAGCATGCTCTCACTTCATTTTTACATAAATGGAGCATACTTATCATTATTTAGAGATTTGGGTCCCTTAAAATAAGTTGTTAAGCAACTTTAAAGCCTACATTCTCAAAATTTCAGGGGAGAACTAGACATGTGAATCACTTTGACATTTTTGAAAATATTGCTTCAATCCTCTCTTTCATCTTGTAATTTTAAAGGATTAAAGGCTTGACTGTCCTTTTAAGTCTCAACCAGCATTATCACTGGGAGTAATGGCACTGTATTTCAAGACACGTAGAGCTGTCTATCTTTAGAAGACTTCTGAAAGCTTGTTTGTAAACTAGATAGATGTAAAGATCATCCTGAGAATGGGGGTGGCTGTGGAGATGTAGGCAGCTCCAGGAGTGGTGGTTTGCAGAGCTATGCTCTTACAGATGCTTGAACAGTTTCTTTGGGGTAGTGGTAGACAAACAGAGGCATTCCAGCTCTTTGGGAAGAATATAAGGGGGTAGATAGTTTCAGGGCTTGCCTGGTCTGAGGTGCCACTACAAATACATTCTGATAACAGAAAAAACTCTGCTGGTTGGCTAAAAGTACTCAATTTTGCTATCAGAATAAGGTGACAACAACCCTATGTATATCTCAGGTGAAAAAGAGCACTCAAAAATAACTGCTTTTTTTTTTTCCCCAGAGCTACTTAGCATAGGCACTTAAGTACAAAGCCATACTAGTACTACTAGTACTAGGGCTAAAGTAGTATTCTCCTCAAAATAGTATTGATTTTTATATATCTCTCACTAGTTCCTAAAGTTGTATGTGATGGAATGCTTTATTTATATCTCATCCTTGCCCTTTGCTTTCTCAGAACTGTGGTACAGATGGATGTCTTTTTGGATGCAAGAGCATCTTTAGTTACAAAATGAGGCAGAGGTCTGTTAAAGAAAGGTATTTATCCAGTCATTTATTGGCAACAATTCTTCTCAAGCACCTTGCTGCAAGACCCTCCAGAGCAGTGTATCTTGCTTTCCCTACGCATTGTCTTATTTGGATTTAAGTGTGCAGGTGTCACAATGTCCTTGACTTTTACAGTTGCCTGGTTAACCTCTTATTACTTAAAGGTAGTTCCTCAGACTGCCCTTGTTCCTTCTGACCTGCAGTCACCTCCTGTGCCTGGCTTCTGTACTCGTCCCATCCTGCTCAGCTGGTGGTGCTCTGCACCTTGCCAAACTTCCAAAATGCAGCATCAAGTCCTCCCATATGCTGCTTTTCCACAGCTGGCCTTCCAGATATAGCTTTGACTTACAGCAAAATAAATTTGCAGAGAAAGCATTTAGCTGCCTTGATTTAGTCTATATCCCAAAGAATTTTTGTAAAGCAAATAATTTCTCCTCTCTACACTGACAGGTTTTATTGAAGAGCAAGAGATTATTGTACTTCAAATGACAGGTAGAATTTCAAATCAAAAACTAAATCTCATCATAAATGCTTCAATTTCAAATCTTCATATTCCTTCTGCTGCCCTGAGGGAGTCATAAACTTGTGTGGTTTGTGCTACAGCTCTATACAGTACATAAGGGAGCCTGGAAAAACTCTGTATGTTATACAACATGCAGCGATTAGATTTCATTAAACTCTGGCTGGTAGATTGGTCTCTAAAAATAAATCCTTTCTGGCCTATGGACATTTACAAATTGTGACAAAATGCCTCTTGAATTCATCCTTGATTAGATAAATGGAAGGAGATCTTTAAACTTATTAGGCATGACTGCCTACTCTGGCCTATATAGGTTTCCTTCACTTAGTAATTTTATAGGTTGGATTAGTGAGGATGATCATAATTATTGCATCTTGTCCACAAAAAGGATGATGAATGTCCCTGCTTTCAAGTACTACACTGGAGAAAGAGTAAACAATCAAAAATATTGGATAGGCAACATTGCAGGAGAGCTGATTTCTTCTTAAGAATGGTCTTTGTTTTCAGAGTCTTTCTGGAGGAAAGACTCAAAATCTAGTGGAGAATCTCATTTTCATTTTTCCGATCCCTTCCCGTTTAAGAAAGATGCATTGTTTCAGGAGCCTTTCTAGAGTAAAGTCACAGACTGACCAAAACCTCCTAATGCCTTTCTGCTCTTTTCTTTCTACTGAATTTTTTTGAATCCTGCGTGCTTTTGATGCTGATAGGGAAACACAAAACATCCAGTGTCTTGTGTCTGCCACTGAGGGATGCTTTAAGTGATTCAAAATGCTACATCTTACTAGAACTTTAATTTTTCCTTCGCTTATTTATTATTTATTTATTTAAACAATCGGTATGGAAGTAGCAAATCTTGGCAGAAAGATTGCAAGCCATATTTTTTATTATTTCCAAACTTGGTGATATTTTCTCGATAGTTTATACTAACTTTCCTTGAAGTTAGATAGTTTTGGCTGTCAGTTCATTTCAGGCTGTCTCAGTGATTTAATGTATTAAATTTTAAACTTAAAAGAAACTAGTTATGTTTTGAAGTTGGTATCTGAAAACAACTAGCAGCAATTTACTTGTATTCTTAATTCAGAGTGCTGAGCTACCACCTCTAACTGTATTCCTGCTTTGTGTACATTATCAGTGGGATATTGGGTATAGTGACAGTAGTAAAGAAGGATTTGAGGGTCACTTGACAGGCATCTGTACAAGCATCTGCACATCTTGAACAAGCATCTGTAATTCTCAAGTGTATGAGAATATCAAGTGGTAAAAGGAACTTTTTACAGTTTTTTCTTAATTGAACATTAAGACCTTCACTTCAAGAGCATATTCAGTTCTGGTTTATGCATTCAGCAAAGAAGCTGGAAAGCATTCAAAGTTAAAAAATAATGAGTGATGTGACATTTGGAAAAATAATCTTAGCATAAGAGAAAAAGAAAGTCTATTTTATTAGAGTTGCTTCAGAAGTGTCCCGATCACAGCCTGGGGCAGGATTTTGTTGAAGACTGTTGTGCAGGGTACAACTCGCTGTAAACAAGCAGGGAAGAAACTGGCTTGTCAAAACACCAGCTGCCTCCTCAGTGACTGTCTTTAACTTATAGGCAGGTCTTTAATTTGGTAGGAAGCTCCCAACTTTAACAAAATCCAATAAGAAAATTATTTTGTTGTATTGTTTTGATAGGTGTCAGAGGATTCATAGGCTACAAAGAGCATAAGCACATTGCAGGCATGTAAAAGTAAACAGTAAATTTCTACCTACTGAAAGATTAAAACAGAATTACAAGTTACTATTGAAATTGAGAAGCATTCTTTGAGATGTCTGTCAATTTAATTGAAGTGCCATTGTGAAGAAATTGGCTTTTTACAATAATTTTTTAGTACTTGGAAAGGGAATATTCGTGTAGCAATGTCACAAATTTGGCTTAATGACTAGAAAAACAGAAACATCCTAAATGTTCCTAAAAAAGCCAAAAACCTGCAAGAACAGCAATCCAAAGCTCAACCTCCAGCAAATTAATTATGTGTAACAGAACATCCAGTTTTTGTCTGGAAAACACCACAAAAACCTAATTTGATGCTTAATTAACAGATATTTCTGGTTGCATTCAGTTGTCTTGGTCTACTGCAGAAGAAAATGTATTTTTATTTGTCAGCCACGGAGAAACAGCCCAGCTTCAAGATCACTTACTGAACTTTCATCTCATATATCATGAACATAATTATTTATAAATTTCTGATCAACTATTCCTGAATAAACAGAGACATTACACCATTAGTGTCAGATACTCATGGTCAAGGACTTTCCTGGTGACTGCCAGTTCCTAAATCAGACAAAAAAAAAAAAGTAATTGAAATTATTATTCCACTCTGAAATTTTCATGTCTGGGTGAAATGCTGAATTAGTAAAAATAACTGGTACATCATAGCCCAAATTTTGTCAGGCTGTATGTCCAGAGCTCTGTTTACGTGGGTAAATGGTTTTTTTGTGCTATCTATTACTAAATTTATTTGATTGAAGTTGTGTTTGAGTAATATCTATGCCCAATATGTAGAAGATGGTATCTTTGGGACAGCAAATCACATTGGTGACAGAAGATTTTGGAAGTAAGACTGGGAAGCTTGTACAGCCAATAAGGGTCTTTGAATGAATGTGGGGGAAATGGAAATTATTCTATTTTGGAGAAAAAAGGTTTGCCTTTAGTAACTCAGAACCTTAGTTAAAGAGTCAAAACCTGAATTGGAATACATTTTTTATAAACTTACAAAAATGCTCTTCAGCCCCCTTTTTGTCTGTTTAGGCAGCCTATATACTTTTTCCCTCTTGGAATGTGGTCAAAAAACTTTCAAAAACATCTTCCAAGTGGGCTGCTATGAGGTGGGGGAGGAAGGAGGGCTGGTGGCTGCTGCAGCAAATACATGAAGTTATTACCTGTAGGAGGTTTGCCCTGTCCCCCACCTGTGAGCTTAGGAACGTCATGGGGAGCCTGCTTTGGGAATGGTACATGATTCTTGGCTGCAGGGTGGCACCACAGCTGCCACAGTTTGGCTTGGGAGTCTGAGCTGGTGGTGTGAGAAACAGAAATGAAAAAAAAAAAAAAATGCAGATGGCTTTTATCTAGAGCAATGAAAACATCTTAAGTTTGTCCACTGTTTCCATGGTGACCATGCCATCATATAGTCTCCCTGGGTAACAGGCAGGAGGTGGAGAATGCTCAGTCTTGAAATATATAAACCAGCATATTCTTATGAGAAATTGTTTTGCTCAAAAAGCAAATAGATGAGGGTGTTTTTTGTAGAACTGCATCTGTGCTTGCACTTGTGCAATCTCAGGATGACAGTGGCTCTATTGATGGGGCTGTCAGCTATTCAAAAAGCTGTGTATGAGAAGTAAGCCCCTGTCGCATCAGGGGGAATTATTCAGAGGCTTGTGACACCTGGATAAAAAGCTAATCTGCACATTACATTCTTTCAGGTTTTGGTGTAGTCCATGCATATCCTGAAACTGGGTGACTGTGAACCACCTGCATTGGAGGTGCTTCTCTGCACTTTTTGTTGGTGGTATACTCAAAAGACACCCAACTTTTTCTTATGTTGATCAATTATTCTGTACTATTGTTTGCTTCAGTTTTGTGTTTTAAAGGACAAAAAGAAAGAGGAAAACAAACTAAAAAAAGGTGGGGGGGGGTGGGGGGAGAGAAAGAGAAGTAAGGAAAAATAGTATTTTCTACTGACAGGACTAGACCAGCAGGGGAGCGCTGCCTAGGTACTGGCTGCTGCTCTGAGCGGTGGAGGAGATCCTTCTGCTGGAAGGGCAGGCTGCACATTCTGCACCTATCAGGGGAAGGGGTGCAACTAGGAAATCTCCAGGGGAGCCTGGTGAGAGAACACAGAGGAGCAGTCATGCATGGCAAACAAGGAGGTTTGCTCACAGGAGCAGGCCAGAACAGGCTGGACTTGGAGGTCTTCACCTTGGGACCCCGAACTGGCTTCAGACAATATGACCCTGTTGTTTCAATTCCTTTGAAATCCCATCTCTTTGTCCTTTTCTTCTTGCAGTTAGATGTGGGAGGGCTGAGGGGTATGACTAAAGCTTATGCCATCAGATTTTTCAGTTTGTTCTTGTTCTACTTGACTTTGGTTACCCTCTGTCCTGGCTTGCCCTTGCAGGTGGCAGCTCAGGTGGCCCAGTTTCTGGGCGCAAGGCATTCCTATTTAGCTGGGAACCCAGAAGGACACTCCGGGAATATGTGAAAGACTGGTTTTCATTTACATGAAATGATATTATACATACATAAATACGCTGTGCATATTTATCATCTGCATCTGCAAGACTCATCTGTACTGTATCTAACAGATTCTGTACAGAACTGGTAAATTTTTGCCTTTTGAAGGCAAACTCAAAGGAAGTGCTTCACTTGTGCTTCCTGCAAAGCTAAGGCAAATAAAGGTGGCATGGGAATCTGCAGCTCCAGCAACTCAAGTGCCATGGACCCAGAGGCCACTGTTGACTGGGGCTGAAACACTGTGACCTTCTGTTACTCCAAAAATCCTGTTATGGGTGAGGAGGATGAATGTAAGTAAGCAAATAAGCATATACTTTATATACTCAAAGCCAAGCATTTATTTGTAAAATAATGGAGAGTATGAGTCTAATTATTACTAGTTGTAGAAAAACAAGGCTAATAATGCCATTAAAATTGTCACACACAAATCTCTTTGGTTTAGTCATTAACCCATTCCAGGTGTTATGCTACCCCATCCATTCTTCCTCTGGGTTCTGAAGTTGAACAACCATGTTGGTCCAGCAGCATCTACTGTTAGTAAACCCATTCTGACTCTTCCCAGTCGCTCGCTCTTTCATGTGCCCAGAAATGTATTCCAAGAGGATTTACTCCATTATTTTCCCAGATCTGGCATCTATACTTCGCTTTTTCAGGACCTTGAATCCTGTTTCAGGATTGTGACAGCCAATGCTACAACTGATTATCCCATGCTCACCCAGTTCTTCCTGTTTTAGTGAACTGCAGATCCAGCTGTGCATCACATCTGGTTGGCCCATCCTGTACCAATGTCAAGAAGTTACCTCTGACACCCTCCAAAAATCTCTCTCAACTGCTTGTGTCCTGCCATGTTGCCTTTGCTGAAGATGTCAGGGCAGTTGCAGACTCCTATGAGAGCAAGGGTCTGATCCAGAGACTTCCTCGCATTATTTAAAGAAGGCTTCATCAACTTTCTCATGTTGATGTGATGTGGTACATGCATTCTGTATCCTGCAGACACCCACAGCATGCCGCAGCTTGAGCGACATTCCTGGGCCCCTTTGCATGCCCTTCCTCTGGCAGCAGGATTTGGGATGTAGTTTCCACTGCACTCCAGAGCAGGCTGCTTCTCCCAAGACTGAGTGCTCCTGCCTGCTGCTCATTCTGTGTGTGAGGAACTCCAGTCCTGCCCTTGTGGGAAATGGCACTGGGGTATTGTCTGCATGTGTGTGGTGAATCTTCCCCTAGCAGGTCCTCTCTTCTGCAGCAGCTGGTACCACTCCTCTGGGTACTCCCTATGGTCCCAAAGTTTGATCCTGACTAATTATCTCTCAAGTGCAGTCCTTCTCCTTGAGCAGAGGGTGTATTACTGTCTGTGTTGCAAGTAAGATGATCTATTAGTACTGAAATTGATCTTTTTTCAGCCCATTTCTATGCTAAAGAAAGCTATGTGGAGCTGTTATCATTAACATTTCACCTGTTTGTCATCTTTCTTTTCTGTCAGCTGCAAACTTTATCAGCAGAGATTTTTTTTTTTTTTTGAATTTGCTTTCAGGAATGGATCTGCCTTCTTGATGACCTTAATCAAAGCAGAGATGTTTGAGATTTGGCAGACTGTTTGTGTCAGAGCATGACTTGATTGATGGTGTAGCCAAGGTGTGTTCATTACTCAGAAGTGGAGGGTTAGATCTGCTTGTCTGGCTCCCAGGTACTTTCTGGGCACAGAAGTTGGTAGCTGGGAGGTTCCAAGGAGATATTAATATGTATATACACCCCTACACCCTCTTACCTCCCCAGCCCAACCCACAGAAAATCTGAAAATGCAGAATTAAGGTACCATTTAAAATCAACTGAAAAACAGAAAACTGTGACACACCTAAGGACTTTGGGCAAAAATGGGAGAGCAGAAGAGGTGCAAATAATTTTCATACATGAAGAGGAAGATAGGTGGTTCATTGGTTGGTCCCCAGATATTCCTTTGCGGCACCTAAATTACAACCTGTCCTGTTTTAGAGAGCTATGGAAAGGAGAAAAGCTCCTTACTGTGAGTCCACAGCAGGCGAATGTCTTAGTGCTTAAAGTCTTGCAGTGGTGATGGCTGTCTCCATTTTTTTAGTCTCTCTTGGTGCAGGCCCTCTGCCAAGTCCCTTCTGACTTCTCTTCCTTGCTTTAAGTCATCAAGTATTCCACAAGATTCACGTCTGCATGAAAACGAATATTTGAGATGTAAGAAAGGTGCTCCTTCCAGCCTTCATATGATCACCACTACAGAGTTTACAAGAAAAGAAAATAGGCATTATGCTTTGGAGTAAATATACTGCCTCATATCTGCAATCAGCAAATCTTAGAGCTGAGGCTGTGTTTATCTTGTATATTTTTCTGATGTTCAGTAGTTAGATAATCCATCACTGAATGGTCCTGTTTCCTTGTTGCTCAATCTCAGCTGATATCTGTGTTCTCAAAGAGATCAAAGGATTTTGAAGGACTTTGAGCACTTTGGGAATTAAAATTGTAAGCATAGGAGGAAGGAAGGGAGGAAACACTTTGTGACCTCCTGTCCAACAGTCTTGACAAACATGGTAAATTGGCATGCCGCTTCTAAATAACTGTAACTCTCTCAGGGTATGATGGCATTTCAGGTGAAGTTTTCATCATTTACCTCTGCAAGCAGGCTTTGACAAGAGAGTTAAGATAAGAAACTGCTGCCTTTCAATTTTGTTTTCCCAAAAGTCATGAATTAAGAGTTAAGATGTGGTGGAAAAACTCTGAGTTTACTCAGTCTTGTGGTTTGACTGGCACAGAATGGTCAGGCTATCTTGGGGATAGTGAAAAGGGTTGTTTGTTTACTGTCTGTAAAGTTACAAGAGGAAGGGTTAGTAATGCAACTGGAAGGAATTACACACTGGATCATAATGATCAGCAGGTTGGTTTTTTTTTTTTTTAGATGGTGCATTAGCTTTGTAGGTACTTACCTTGTGCTGATTCACAGTAAGAAAGCTCCTTGGAAAGTTTAATGAGACCTCCCACCATGATTATTTTCCTCTCTTTATTTCTGTTTTAAGAGATTTCACTGAATCAATTAGGAGGGAAGTTGCTTTCACCTTCCACACTGCGTCGGTATGTCTGCTCAGAAGTGCAAAGCTATAATTTTGCTATTTTATTGTTTTACAAAAAGATAGGGCTGTTCAGGATTTTGGTGCTAGTAGCCTACTGGTAACACAAGCAATGGGAAAAGGTCAGCAAGTGTTCAAAGATATCTTACATTTTACTGGATTTTTTTTTCCCATGAAAGAAATGTCTGTGGTATTCAATAACTGGTAATATAACTGGGGAGAAAAGGAGTAGCCACAATGAACTTGTCATTAAATGTGTACAAGCTAATTGGAAATTTGTGAAAAAAACGCTTCATAAAGCCTGGTGTCCTGGAGATTTGAGCCTTCTGTCCCTCTGCCTGGCCTCTGCATGCACTGTGAAAAATATAATTTCAAGCTTTCTTCAAGTCCAGTGGGATTTTGTCTCTGTTCGGCTTTTAGAGCACTGCCAGCTACCTCGTGTTCCCTCATGCCCTGGGAAGAGGCAGCTGTGGCTCCTGTGGAGTTTGCGTGTGGCCAGACAGTGCCCATGTGCTGCCCACTTGGCAGATGATTGAGCTTCAGCTTCTCACCTGACACATTAGAGTGCTCTAGTTTGCCTCTTCCTGATTCTTGGTCACTTGTTTTCATCCAACATAAAGATAATCCTTTAGGAGTTCAAAAGGGTGGAGGGCTATGAAGAGAATGATGGATAGGCAGAAAACAACTGGTATGTTTAGAAAGTCACTCAAGAAGTGAAAAGCAAAGAGCAAAATGTGATGTTTCTTGCAGCTTTAGAATTCTGTGCCTGGGCATAAAAAGAAGCTTTTCCTCTTTTTATTTTTTTTTTGCTTATAGGTAAGAAAACCCTCCCTGGGTGTAATGCATTCAGTCTAGGGGAAAATCAGTGCCTGCACTTCTGGTAGAGATTGACAGATTTGATCCTCAGGGAAGGATTTGGACTTGCTAGTTTTGGGAACAGAATAATCCTTTCTGGATTTCAGTCACAGTCTGCACAAACCCAGAATTTGTAAACAATAACAGAAGCAATGAGCAGTACGGAGGAGGGAGAAATAGTACTGAAAGGAAAATCCATCACAAGGAAATAGTGGTAAATTTTAAATTCATCTTAAAGTGAAAGGAGGAGTCACAACCAACAGTTTAGGGTAATTCTTGAAAAGAATGAACCTCTTGAAAGCTGTTGATAGGGAAAAATTTAGGAGAAAAATTATATGTATTTGTACTGTACTGTACCCAAAGTGTTAACAGAAGCGATATAAATGCATTTCTAAAAATATACATTTATGAAGAATGCCAGTAGAGCTGCATGAGTTTTTACCAGGGCTGATTTTCTTTCATATTTATAAACCTTGCCTACTTGCGTGGTCTCTAAAGTAATTTGAAATTCCATATTTGCATATTTATTTCTTAACCTTAACATAGTAATAAAATGTATAACCACCTCCATTTTATTCTGTATCTCATGCTTGATTTTAAATTAAAGGAAGAGAACCAATTCATTAAGCTATAAGCTATGATAACTACAGGGATTTTTTAAAATTAATTTTACAGTAAAAGAAATTTGTTTCTATGTTTTTTAATTGTAGTTATATTTTATATGATAGTGAAATATTATAAGGTTGGGTTTTTCTTGTTTGTTTTTTTTTCTGTATGTGTAAAGAACCAGTATCACATGTATAGCAGGTAACTTTGCATTTAAAACACAACATAAGCTTGCTTCTGCAAGAATTGCCATGTCAATACTTCATTAATATATACTTCTATGAAGCTGCTTTGTGATAGAGAATGTGTGCATGTCATTCCCCAGGATGGCAGGTTAGGGAAAGACCCCCTCCATTTACAAATCCTTCTGACATTATTAATAAATAATAACTCGCTTTGCAGGGGGAATGTGCACTATATAATGACAGCATGTCTATTCAGCCAGCCAATTCTGTGATTATAACTGGTGTTATAAATGAGAATTTTCTAGAAATAGATTATTATCAGGACACAAAATAAGATGAGTATTTTCTCCATCAATGAGATTTCAGTGTCCATAAGAACACATCTGGTGGAAACATTTATACGACAACTGTAGTAAGTGTAAAAGGAAATAAATACTAATGCTGTAGATATCTAATTCATCTATATGATCTCCGTATGGAAAACATTCACTAAAAATGCTCCATTAATAATACTGACATTTTTGCACAGAAGGGAAGGCTGAGTAATTTGGGTGGTTTTCTTTGCAGCATATTGTGCTTATTCTGTTTAGGGGGGGAAAAAAAAGAGTTGTGCTTGATATACTTGAATCATGCAAATCATTTAAGGATGCAAATTGCTTTTCCAGATAATGAACCCAGTCTAAAAAGTGATGCTTTAAAATTGAATGAATCAGTTTAAACTTTAGCATTTATATAGCATTTTACTGCTATCAGTCTATAAAAAAATTTACACTCCCGCATTGTCTTCTTGGTCTCAAATGCTTCCATTTCATGCCCTTTTCTTGTGTCAGGCATATTAGTCACTCTGAATGTCTTTAAATTCAGGTTTCAGCTTGACATGATTCAGAAATATTATTAACATATGTGAATGTGTGACACTGTTCACATACTGGGTCAGGTCTTTTCTGCTTGGTATATCTATACAGTCTGAAAGATATTTCAGAATGATTGTTTAAAAAAGAAAGTAATTTCCCATCTCCAGGGTTGCAATGAAAATCATTAGCTGTGATATAAAAATATTCTGTTAAAAGGTAGAATGTTCAAAATATTCCAGATGCTCGAAACTGAATGTGGAAATAAAAATTATCAGAGTTTAAGTTCCTTATATCATTTAATTCCATGTGGATGTAATGGGTAAAGAAACAGGACTACTCTCTGCACCATCTATTTTGTGGGATAAATAAGTCAAGCTAATATGTAGCCTTCCCCTAAGACAGGCTTCTAAAATAGCAGTAGTAATGGGAATGAGAAGTCTTTCTGTGCATCTGTTGCACAATGAATTAATCATTCTCAAATGTTATGATTCAAGATGCACATGATAGTCCTTTTTGGGTTATTTGCTGTGTCTGGAAACATTTTGGTAGATAATTTTTAAAATTACATTTGATGTTTTTGCATTTAAATGTGATATTTAAATATTTACGCCTCAGTTTCCAACCGATGAACTCCAGACTTGACATGTTACTTCTGTTTTACTGATTCGTCATGGAATGGTTTGGGTTGGAAGGGACCTTAAAAATCATCTGGTTCTAGTCCCCTCTCCCTTCCTGCTGTAGATTCTGATGACTTTGTAAATTACTGCTCACCTACACGTGCAACACGTACAGGTATGTTGTATGGTCCAGTTGTCAGCTCTGGGCTAGGAAAATGTTGTTGCAGTGCCCGCTGCACTGAGAGGTGTGTTTGCATCCTGTGAAGCCTGGTCTCGGCAGGTTTGCGTAGCCCAGGTGCAAACCAGGGATGCTCTAGGGCAAAAAGTGCGAGCTACTGAGCCAGTGTTCACATCCCAGCACAAAGGCAAGGCTGCAGGAGACAGGCAGCTGTTACGCCAGCTCATTGATAATAGCCAGCCTGCTCGTGTGCACTGCAGCCCTTTGCTGCCGGGCACGTGTTTGCCTTCAAAGGAAGGGAATCCTGACCATCAGTCCCAAAGGAGCCCCTTGCCCGGGTGATCTGCCCCCAGTGGCCCATTTCTTCCTTCAGAGCAATGGGAGAATCAAATTGTCTCCAGAGATCTTGTCCCTTAAGGTCTTTCCTGTGCAGTGTTAGCTTTCTTGCATTCATTTAGGAGGCAGAGCGATGGAGGAGAAGAAAATACCCGATTTCCTAGAATTTTTCAAGAAGCAGAGTAGAGTCCTCTGCCTAATTTTGCTTCACCAGTAGGAAGAATTAGTTGCAAGACACAAAATCCTAATTCAGATTGAAACTTTGCAGTGTAACTTAATGTATTAATAGGGACAAATTCACATCTGTCAGTGCAACTATAAGCAGACGACTGTCTAGTCCTACGTCTTAATATTAACATGTGTCCAATATCTAACGTGTTTAGTGCTCTCAGTGTCTACCTCAAACAGGACCTCTGCTTTAAGGATATTTTCCCATTTTAGTATGTCTTCAAGAAACTAGAATTCCCATTATTCACAACAGAAACGTGATAGAGGAAAAAGAAAACTAGAACTAGTGGCAGATGGAGACAAAGAGTGTTATTGGTGTGTTATGTGTGGAACTAGAGATCTGCTGATTGCAAATGCTGAGCATAGGGACTGGGAAAGAAGTGTGACTTAGAAATGTGAACCTTATATTTCTAAGAATTATTCATTTTGGTTTCTGGTGTTTTGGTTTGGAGATTTTCAGGGGTTGTGAAACATTTTTTTATTTTTTATTTTTCATAACATACAGAGGCCTCGTCTAGTGATGGTCAGGGCCCTCATATATGTCAATTTGGAGATACAGAGGCAACAAACATCTCTAATACTTCTGGAAATGTGTATTTAATACTTTAAAATGCCTAGCTGCGGTTTCGCATTTCCACTCCATGGAAGCCCTTAGGTTCACACCTTGGTTCAGTTATTTTTTAAGATTGCAACAACTTCTGTGTTGCAAATGTGTAGGGTCACGTACTAACTGACAGTGACTGACCTGGGCCTTTTTGCATCTGTAGTGTTTCCAGTTGTTATAAATGACACTAGTCAGGAATGCTGCTTCAGATCTACTTACTGAAGGAACAAAATGAGTCTTAATAGTGTGCCAGAATGAAGAAGAAGGTTGTAATTTAGAGACCAAAAAAGCAAACTAAGAAGTGTTAATTATCTCATCCCTTTGTACATTTGTCAATTTTTAACTGGGCACTATAGTTTTAATGTACAAAAGAACTCTGTCCCTGTTCCATTTTGTTACCTAATGCCAATTCATTGGTATGGCTGCAGTCTTTTGTCACAGAATAACCTCAGAACTACTTTCTGTGAGCACACTGAAAACCATTTTTTCAATTTTGTAAATCAGGATGTTTTAATCCAAATGAGTAATGAGACGGTTTAATCTTATTGAGAAGACATGTAAAAAAATTACATCTTCAACTATAATGAAGCAGTTTAATTGTGTTATCTTGCATAACACAGTACAAGGTAAAAATTATTTTTTTCTTAAAAAAAAATCTGTTCATTAAGCATTCTTTTTTTTCTGACAAGTGACAAGAATGGGAGATGTCTTTGCCCCTCTCTTTCTGAAGCAGCTCTGTTTGATTCAGCTGCAATAGATTTACGTCTTTTAAGTTGTTTTGATACCTAGGTTCTCTAAGCTATTCTTATTTTCCATGATGTAAATATTAATCTTCAGTTATGAGACAGGTCTATGCTGTTAGATGAGTAGCATCAGAAGTGTGTGCTTAAATTTTGTAGAGTGTGAGCTTCATATAAAAGTCAAAAGTAAGCTTCTGCCCCAACACTTTCAAAACAAACTTAAAATGTCATTTAGTCCTTATATTAAAAAATGTTAAAATTATACTCTTGTGAAGAGAATCAAGAGAGACATTTTGGGCATTTTTAAGTGAAGTAACTGAAATTGGTATGCATTACTGATAAGCTTATGATCAATTTTGTTGGGGGAATGCCAACAGGAATGAGGGTACAGTACTGGAGAACTTGGAACTGGGGACTGCAGTGGGGCAGTAATCACAAGTCAGACGTAGCAGGCATGACTCAAACACAAAGTTGTTTTTCAGCTAAATGGTGCTGTCTTTAACTGTAGATCAAGGATACAAGTAGAGGTTGTGCTCCATTTGATAAATGTTTGACATCCAGTTTCCTTGCCACCTGGGTTCCCTGTCTGACCTCATACTGGTAGTACTCGATCTCTGCCAAGTTCTAACCTCTAGTTTAGTGTTATGTGAAATACTTACTATGTACTTATATACCTTAGTATAATTTGGACATGATCCAGTAAATTGTAGCAGTGAAACGCAGTTCCTGTATAACACAGTCCTCTGAGGGTGTTGAAGGCTGAAGTGTGTCACAACATACCTTCTGTTCTGCGTTGGTTGTTGTCCTGCACTGGGGTGTGGGTAGATCCAAGCATTGCTACAAATTGAGGGAGATGAGACACAGTTATGACAAACTTCTAGACAGAGTTTGGCTGACAAAAGATACTTCTTCATTTCCTACCCTATTTTCCTAACCTTTGCAATGGCCTGCCTCTACCTGGCTCTGGGAAACTGTGTTTTACATTGATATTTATAAATAGAAATAACTTTTTTGAGTAAATGGAGATAATGGCAATGTAGTTAAGATTTTCATAAATGCATCAAATTCAGCAACAAAGTATCTTTTTCTTTTATTAGGAAAAGGGTTACCACTTGTGTGCAGATAGGCCAGAGTTCCATTGGGGGATATATTCATGCAGTTGCCCTTCAGGTTGAACAAGCACACAGAGGTCAGTGTATGCATTCAGTGCTTAAACGAGATCAGGGCAATGCTACTAAGAGAAATAGTGGAGTTCATCAATTTCACTCACTTAAATCTATTTGATATTATAATTTGTTTTCAGCAGTCTCCTAGAGTTAACCTACTTTAGTTTCCTTGTGTGTGCCTGGCAGCTCCAGAGCCAAGTGCCTGAACCATATGTTCGAGAGCCATGTGGTGATGCTGAGGCATCAGCCGGGTGGGAGAGGGAGTGGTTGGTAACGAGGCCAACGCAGCCTCGGGAAAAGGGGCGAGTAGGCATTTGGAAGAACATTGTCTTACCCTCTATTTTACTTAGATCCAAAATACAAATGTTTTTGAGACAGCCCTTTTGACAGGTAATTCTGGGGCTGAGGCTGGGAGTTGTTCACTGAAAACATTTTGTTTTTCTCAATACTGCTTGGAGAACTGCGCTGGGAAGGAATATATATGAGGGATCTGTGGTCAGGGAGGCATGCACAGTCCTAAACTCTGTGTTGTTTCTGTCTTTAATTTTAAGGATTAAGGGATAGATGGCTAGGTCTGCTCAAAAGATTAATGTACAATTAATGTATCACATATGTGTAACATTAATCAGTACAAATTTAGGTTTAATTTTGTAAGATACTGACCGTCAACTTCAGCATGTTGTAATACTGCATCCTTTTTTTGTACGGCATCCATCATAAGGTAACTTGCTAAATGTGTTACACTTACAGGATTAAATGACAAATGGCGTGGGGTTGGTTTGTTTTTTATTTTTTTCTAGATAGGTTTTATTGGTGGTAGTTAAGGACCAAATAGACTTTGGAGAAATTTATTGCATGAGTAGGGTGAAGTGCAAAGACCCAATACAATGGCAGACTAATGCTTGTGAAAACTTGCCACATAAATAAGGCTAAAAAGGCGTGGATTTACTGTGGAAGGTTTTGGAGGAGTGGCACTTTGCTTCCTTGTTTTATTAGCCAGTGTGAGATGCATTCCTGTGCCATGGGGCAGTTGTGTCTGCCATTGCACAGTTCCCTTGCCTCCTGGAGAGACAAAGTCTCGATCAAAAGTGTGCACAAGACTGCCATGGAAGCAGTCTGTTGCATTTTTGAAACATGCCTTTTAATCAGTGCCACTCTATCCTGTGTATTCTACAGTTTTAATGTAAAAATATTGCATAGTCTCATTATTTTAATGTTATAAGTGTAATTGGGGGATATATAAAGCTTGAATTCTAAAGATAAGTTAATGATCAAGAAAAAAGTTAATGCCTGAAGTACTCAAGAAATAGAAATTTTTCTAATGAGATCAAGAGAAGTAAGTGATGTTGAGGTTTTTTACTTAATGAGGAGTTTTCATCTAGCTGCAAAACAGGCTGAGAATTATTAACTTCAAGGAAGATAGCAAAGTATCAGTGCCAGTTATCATTCTATGGCCTTTCACTGCATAATTAAAGGTGTTTAGGATGGCTAAAGGGTAGATCAAACTATTAGTGAGAGCTTACTTCACTGCGATAGAAAAGCCGGGACAGTGGTTAAAGATCGGACCATACAGGCCTAACTCCAGTGAATTCCTTTGTCTTGGTTTGAAAGACAGGTGTCTACTAAGGAAGGCAGGAGCCTTCCTTGGAATGGAAAATGTAGCACCCTTCCCTCTGAATTATTATAATTTTGAAATTAAGGGGCTTTCAGGTAAAAATATGAGGAATAGGAATAACAGTTTGTTACTTATAGAGATATATATATATATATGTCTAGCAAGGCAAACAAACACCAATAACTGTGTCAGTAACAACAGACCCAGAGCCCAGTGACGCCTTCCCGGCCNAGGGATGAACACAAAATCCCGAGTTGTAGGCGAGATGTATCGAACCCCGGAGCTGCAGCGGGAGCCCCGGGATGTCTCGGCAGGCAGGAGGTGCGGCGCTACAGTGCAGGGAAGGCTCGGAGCAGCAGCAAAGGAACGGCGGGGGCAGGGCAGCCGTGGCCCGGCTCCCAGCGGGGCAGGGAAAGGCAGGCTCAGGATCCGGGGGTTTTCCCCTGAGGCACCCGAGCAGATGGTGAAAGGGTCCCTCTTTTAGTGAGGTAGGGTGTTAAACAGGGTCCCAGTGCAAACAGCTGCTGCAGCCAGCAAGCTCCACTCACGGTAGAAGGAAGGCAGCGGAAGGCAGAACCCTACAGCGACTGCAGCCTCTCTCTCTCCTCCGAACGCCCAGAGAACAAGAGAAAATAGGGGCTGTACCCAACTCCTGTTTCCCAGTTCAAATCTCACGGCGTCTCCGCCCTACATGAGAAAAACCTCAGGTAAAAGAGGACAGCTGGACCCCTCCCCCTGTGGCCAGGTCTTTTGTCTCTCTTAAGTACCCAGCAATTTGTCCTCTAGCAACATGTATGGGGAAAATTCTTTAAGAGAAAAAGAAAAACAAAAGGAGAACCCCTAAAACCGCAACATCCTTTTGTACCGATGCTTTGCTTATGTGCTTTGTGGCAGTACCTGTGTTCTAGAACATATGCCACCCATGGGTTTTGTATGAAACAGTGCTATGGTGTTGGTTTGTAGGTTTTTTCCCTCTGCAGGAAACTAAGGAGCAAGGAAGGATGTAAGAAAAATGAAGAGAACACCCCAACTGAAATGCCTGCTCAAAGCATAGATGAAATAATCTAATCTTCCACTAATGTATAAATAAGCCTTTTCTGTGATTGCCCCATGGGTACTGTACCGTAGCAGATGAGGAACCAAGTGATTGCCTGATTCTCTATGGGAGTAAGATTGACTTACGTAGTGACAGAAGTGAGAGATGGAGTGCTCTTGACGGAATTATTCGTTAAGATGTCATCCATATTTAGCATTAGGCTAAAGCAGTGTAAAAACAAATGTAATTTGTTGTTGTGAAAGAATTGGGAGATGTGCTTTTGCTGCAGTTTAAGCAAGTTTGGAATTGTGTTTTTCAATCTACTCAGAGATTGTGGTGGGTTTTTATGTTTTGTGAGGGTTTTGTTGTTGTTTGTTTGCTGGTTGGGTCTTTTTAGTGTTACTGAGATTTGTTAAATGTGACCTAATATACAAGAAAATAATCATAGTGAAATCTCTGGAGATGTTTTAAATGGTGTACAGAGGGAAAAGTAATTAGAATGCCTAACAATTACTAAATGTCAAGATACATGAGTAAATGTAACTTCATAATTTGTAGAGTTTGCAGTTATTTATGTGTATTTATAAGTTCAGAAAATACTGTGTAAGATAGCCATTCAAACTGTGTAGCTGTTAGGAAAACAAACAACTTGAAATATTGCAAATTTCACACTGTAAAGAGGAAGAAATCTGCCTATTACCAAATATTAATATTTTCACGACACAATGCTGGACTACACAGAATGCGTGCAATAATACATAAGTTTTATTATAAATGCTGTAATGTATCATTTTGAGGTTTTTTCCTCCAAAAAAGTATGTGTACAGGCAATAGAAGCACTTAGTAAGGAGGGAAAGTATGAACACAGCCTCCATCAGCTGTTGGCTTTTCTCTCTTCCAAATAAGTTAACTTTTAAAATATAACCCAACTGTAGGTAATTATAAGGTGTATCTCAGAGTTTGCTGAGAAAATAGTTTTGAGCTTTGGCCTCATTTATTCCAATGCCAGTCAATGGCAATGCTCATAAACACCCTTTAAATGTTCTGATTCCTTAATGAGTGTGTAAGTTTTCCCTATACTCCAGCTGCTGGTGTAGCAAAGGGATGTGAGCATGAGAGAATCAGGATCATGTTTAGGGTTGCAAAGCATTACATTTCTGACCTGTGCTACAAGCTGAACCTGGAGAGATTAAAGTTCTTGGGTTTTACAAGCACACTCAGTAAGCACAGTTATTTTATTAAGATTGTTAGTCACAAAATCACAGAATATGCTGAGTTGGATGGGACCCATCAGAATCCTTGAGTCCAACTCCCAGCCCTGCACAGGACACCCCAAGAGTAACACCACGTGCTTGAGAGTATTGTCCAAATGCTTCTTGAACTCTCTCAGGCTTGGTGCTGTGACCGCTTCCCCAGAGAGCCTGTTCTGGTGCCCAGCCTCCCTCTGGGTGAATTATTCAGCAGTGCAGTTTCTAATTCAGCCTAATATAAGTGTACCAAAGTGAGAATAGCAATTACTGGTCTAATATTTTATCTCTTTATTACGACTTCTTGATGCTAGAAAAAAGCTATTGATCTGTCTAAGTTTCAGACTGTGTAGCAGTTTCTCACGGTGGTGACTGTTTTTTGTTCTTTTTTATTTGCTTGGGGTTTTTTTTTCTTTTTTCCTCTCTTCGTGTCATAGCTCGTGACGTTTTTTCTAAAGTAAAATTTTATTGGACTATCTACCGGCTGAACCTTGTGTTTAAAAATACAGTTTTCCCCCTAAGATCATTTCCCACTGCTTATTTAGGTGTAGCAAGGGCTCCAGATGATATGGTTCTAGTTTCTTCCATGATTAAAATAGCTCATCGGTAAACCATGGCATCAAGGTGTCAAGCAATTTAAGCATCTATTTCTTGCTCCTCTAATTTTATATATAATGAACCTGACATGTTTCAGGATTTCAGCACTGTACAGTGCTCAGCTTTGCACATACCTTGGAGTTAAATCCTAGATTCAGGGAGGAGGCAAATTCATGGTAGATTGGCTTAATTCCCTTTTTTGTGACAGATGTGTGGATCAGAGTAGAAGCTGGACTGTTAGGCTACGTAGTAGGCAGTGTCTTTGTGGATTGAATGCAAGCAATGTGGTCAGAGAGACTTGTTAAATGCTTTTATCCTATGGTGCACTTAAATTGTTGGATTTTTTGCGCATTTTGAAATCCTTTTGTTTGTATTTTCTAACTATGTTCTGTGGAGAGGGTGAGATGACAGAGCAGCTATGTAGTTTGGATCAATAATTTGTGGGTATAGTATATGAAAAGAAGATTTTAATAAGGCCAGGAACTGGTGTTTTGTGTGGAATTTTTATAATTACAGTAATGTGGTGTAATCGTGAAACTTGTTATTAAGTGGCTGGAGTAGTTTTTTAACTTAAAACTTTCTTTCATTCCCGGCTGAAGAAAGCAAATGTGATAAACTCTGTAAGGAGATTTCAATGGTTTCTGATGCACTCCAGCAGAGCAATTTCCATCAGAACCAAAAGAAAAAGTGTGCCCCGGTGTCTAAGGGCTGCTCCTCTGCCAAATGAAAACATCCATTTATAGAAAGTGGAGCTATTAGGGCTCTTTCCAAGTTGAAAAATACAGCAGGGAAAAATGTATTATCAGAAAGCTTCAGGCGTTATTGTTTTTCCAATGATGTGCAGGGAGAGAGATTTCAAAACTGGAGTATTACAGCAGGGCACAGCCATTTGCAGCAGCCTGGTGTCAGGGAGCGGGGCTTTGCCTCTTCTCCAGCCCTGTTAGGAGTGGTCACATGGCTGTGGGTGCCGAGGTACGGCTTTAATTATTTTGCCTGATTTGACAACTAAGTGACGTTAAACATTATCTCCCAGACACAGAGATACTTCTTAACTGCATCAGCAGCATTTAGCACCTTGGCTTGCTTGAAAGACTCTAGCAGCTTTGTATGACATCTGTATAATTTTCAGGGAAAGCTATGGTTTCATTGAAATAAAAATCACAGCTATTGTGGGCTGATTTTTACTCTGGCAAATGGAGGTGGATGGTCAATGATTACAGAGGGTTTGCATCTGCTTTTTTTTCAGGCTTGAAGTTACATTACCCTTGCTCCCCCTAACATTCACCTTGTTTTATTTCTTGTGTGTTGCAACGAAACATTTTTCTTTCCCAAATTCATTAATTTACCAGGAAACTTCAACTGAACTCCAAAGTGTTAGGAAATTTAGGCAGATGAATAAATGTATGAAAGCTCCAAAGACAGAATTACTTGTCTGCCAAGACACTTCCCGTGATTAAAAGATGCTGTCATTTAATTGAAATAAATTATTGCTTAAAAATCACCAACCAAAGACTCAGTGAAATGACTTCTAGGATTAGCAGTCTTTTAAAGACGACAATACACCTCTGAATAAAATCCATATTTATTTTATATGTCAAATTAAATGAGACTATTAAAGAGTTTTTGCACTTTGCCCATATTTCATTTTGTTTGCATGGCCTACTTCTGAACTTACTTAAATTAATATAGTTAGAACCAAGTCTTCTGAAGATGGTGAAATAACTGTGGCAAATAACTGCTGTAAGGAAGAGGAGGCTCTGGCATGTATATGTAATATTAAAAGAATCCATGAAACTGCTTTCATAATGAACTATTCAAAAACGTCACTTACAAACTAAGCCACAAGATGAGACTTTGGGAAATGCTGCCACAAAAAGACATCCCTGCTACTGTTGGTAGCGTTTATGGCTACCACCCACTGCACGTTTGATGTCTATGCAGTCACAGGTCTGGTTAAAGCTATGGGCTAAATCACCTCTTAGTCAAGCTAGAAGTAAGTGGAATTCAATGTCCTTCTTCACAGTGATATCTAGATGTGGTAGGAAGATACATGGATACCTAGGAAAGCCAGATGATGATGATGATTATTTTATTACAAATATAAGCTGAAGATTGTGCATGTGTGTAAGCACACAAACCAAGAAACTAGGACAGGAGGAATGGAAAATCAGCAACCGAGTAAGAGAAGAGGTGTGAGTAAGGCCTCAGAAGATGCAAAGATGTGCCCTTTGTTATAAAACACCCTGGGGAGGCAGCTCGGCAGCTCTGCAGCTCTGATCAAGAGTGAGCTCACAGTGCAGCCAGCCCAGCCAGGGCCTTGCTGCTGCAGAAAGGGAGATTTCTGGTGCCTTCCCTGCATGCACCCCCTACCCCGTCTGTTTGCCCCGGATGTTGGGGTAAGATGGTTTAACTTGCTGATCAGGGAGAAGGAAATCACCTGAGTACTTTTCTGCTCTTTTATTGTTTCAGTCTACTCACCGTGGGACCAAATGACTGTCAAAACCAGCCTTAGTGAGAAGGTTGCAGGAGCAGAAGTCAGTGCCTCTTGCTCTCATCATCAGCAGGGTGCTAGTTCAGCTTCAGTCCTGGCAATAAGCCATACTCTCAGCTGCATTAAGAGCGTGGGTGGAGAAAGTGCATGTGGATTGTGAGAGCAACTCAGTTTTAGGCTTTCTCTGCTCACTCTACCTTTATATTTTTTGGCAAGTGCCAAGAGTCTAAAGAAAGACTCAACAAAACATCAAAGTCTATGATATGATAACTATGATAACTTTCATCCTAAAAGGTATGGGCATTTAGACTGTCCTCAGGGGAGACAGTGGTTACATGAAAAACTGCAGCTAGTTTGCCCCCTTGAGCACAGGCCATGAGGTGGTTTTATTGAAGGTGTTGTGCTTGTGAGGAGAATCATAGAATGGTTTAGGTTGGAATGGACCTTAAAGATCATCTAGTTCCAACCTCCCTGCCGTGGGCAGGGACACCTTTCACTATCCCAGGCTGCTCAGGACCCCATCCAACCTGGCTTAGAACATGTGAAGGGCTGGGGCATCCATAGCTTCTCTGGGCAACCTGTTCCAGTGCCTCACCTCTGAGTAAAGAATTTCTTCCCTAACATTTAATCTAAATCTCTCCTCTTTCTGTTTAAAACCATTACTCTTTTTTTCTAACACTACCTGCTGTGTAAAAGTCTCTCTCCCTCTTCCTTATAAGCGCCCTTTAAAGTACTGGAAGATTGCCAGAGGTCTCCCTGGGGCTTTTTCTTCTCCAGGCTGAACAAACCCAACTCTTTCTGCTTGTCTTCATAGGAGAGGCATCTTGTCTGTGCACAGGACCAGGTGGGGTGTTATGAGAGCAAAGGGTCACCTCCCTCAACCTGCTGACCCTCTGATCTATGAGTGCACACTGCTGGCCTTCAGCCCAGAGAATGTTGTTGGACACAAGACACTGAAGTAGCAGAAGTTATCAGAGCTGGGAGAGCTGGAACATAGATGCCAGTTCCCAGGTGTTCATGATTTAAGAAAAGGCAGATAAGGTGGCAGTATCCTCTGCCTCCTATGGTGGTGCTATCTGGTTCATCCCCAGCTTGGTCAGGCTGTCCCAGCCGCAGCTGCCTCCTTGTGCATGTCCAGTGTGTAGAGGTGGCAGAGTGGTAGCTCTGACAGTGAGATTCGATCTTCTGAGTCTCTCCTGTTCCTTAGGCTGCTCAGTGTGTCCTCACAGCATCCTTCTTAAAGACAGTTAAATGGAGCAGTGAGTGCCAGTAGTTCACCCTTCTCATTGTTCATCACTCAGATGTCAAGCACCAGTAATTGTGCCATTTCCCCTTGCATTCACTCTTCTGTTTTACCAGAAGAGATTTTAGCATAGCCTTTGAATATTACCAGTAGATTTATTGGTCTGGATGCACCTAATCTTCCCAATGCTTGTTGACTGTTCATAAATTATGGTATGCAATAGGTTGAAATGGATTTTTTTGCTACCTCGAACAATTCAGAGTGCAAAGTCCTGAGAAGACAACATCGTGCTTAGAAAGGAGAGGCTTTAAAAGCCCAGTACCAATCATTACCACCTGAACTAAGAGTAACTGGTAGAGAAGTAAAGTGTTTTCTGTGTGTGTGAACAAAATTTAACTTTGACAGTGATTCATCACTACAATTAACTAAAAATGCTGGGAATTGTAGAAACTTGTCTTTACTCTGGTCCCAGAAAAATGCTTGTTTTAGAGTTTTCTGATCACAGTGTTGGGTTGAGCAATGAATTAGGATCTTGTACATAGCTTTGTGGACCTTGAATCTGCCTCACAAACAAGGACTGGATTTTACCAGTTCAGAGCCTGTATAGAAATAAAATGAATGGCCTAATGACAAGCTACAGGTCAATATGAGGATCAGCAATACAACAATATCCCCTTGTCTCTTGCAGAAAATAATTCAGGCAAATGAATGCACACACTGCTGTTTAAATGCTGTTCTTACCACACTCTTCTGCAGAATGTCTGCTGACTGGCCATACTCCTTAAGATCTTTAAAAATTTTAATTAAAGAATGACTAAATTTTTACTTTTTATTAGCTGCACTAGGTGGGTGATAGGAAGCTGGTTATTCCTGACCTACTAGAAAGTGATAGTTATTCATTCTCTCTCTCTCTCCTTCCCTCCCTCATCTCCCTCCCTGGTCTTAGAATGTTTGCTGAACACTGCAGGGCATGGGGAAGAGTTGTACAGAAGCTAGTAACAACTCCTGTGTGCTGCTGTTCTCTATCGAGTTATTTGTCTGATGACAATCCTAAAGGTTCTTGGACTGCTAATTTATCAGTCAAATCAATATAGGTAACACTCAAGGGAGCATGTGAATGTCATGAATATCTGGGACCAACATCTCAATCATGTTTAGTGGAAAACAAAAAAGGGGAAAAGATCATACTGGTAGTACTATATAAAGAATAGAGGTAGCATGTTCTGTTTTTCATCTCCTTATACTAAAAAATTTCAAATTCAAATATCTTTAAAAATACATTTTTCATCCAGATACTGCAGTGTGTTGGACCACTTCCTTTCTGTTTGAATGCCAACATTTGAGAATGCTAGATCTGAAAAAGCCTTGTGTAAACTGCACTGAATAACAGAGCATACGGTAATGAGGCCACATACATGATGTTCTCCCAAGTGAAAATGATACAGAACACTCAGTAAAAGAAATTTGATGTCTGTTAGAAATCCAAATTAGCAGTGTGACAAGGCTATCTTATAAAAGTATTTCACAAGTACTCGGAATTCCATCACAGATGTGGTTTCTCAGAGGATACTTCCTGCATGTACATCTTCTGCAGTAGCATGACTAGCTTCAGGTTGTACCCTTTGAAGAGAGATGCCTGAAGAGTCACTGAGAAAGCAGGACAGAAGTATTGATAAGGTGCCAAGAGTGTTGGGTTAGACACAGGTCTGAGCTCGGGATCAAATATTAGGGGAGCTGGGATACACAGGAGACTGTAGGATGCACGGGAAAGCATATAGTAGCCGTATGGGCAGAGACTCATGTCTGTTGCTCTTTATCAGAAAAGATTATGATTATGCCTTTTTTCAGTTGGGCTCTGTAAGCCTAGCCCTAGGGAGAGAGTATGCAGAAGGCAGGAATGAGGAAAGATTTTCAACAGAGTGTGAAGGAGAAGGATTGGAGTGAAAGTAATTGGGATGTCTCAGGGCAGAAGTGGTGCCAGGGTTAAGGAGTACTCAGGGAAGAGATGGAAGCTCTGCATGATAGTACATTCTTGCACACGCAACTGACATCTGCTATTTCCCTTCCTATTTTAAACAGATGGTAGAAAAGCAAAAGAATTTATTTGATTACCTAAAGGGAGTCATTCAGATGAGATCTGTCTTTAAAGGGCTCACAATCACAATTTAGAGGAAGAGTATTTTAGCACGGATTCACTCAGTGACATTTTTGTCTGCCAGGATTGGTACAGGGTCTCTTACCTTATCTAATTTTACCATCTGTCTGCTCCTAACTAGTTTGCTACCCCCAACCTAAGTCTTCCCAATACTATTTTCACAGATCTATAAAGTATAGTACTCATCTAAAAGACAAGATCTTAAGACTGAAACAGGAGTTGCATATAAGTGTTTTTCTCTTGTCTCTCGACTAGCAGTAGCTCCAGTGTGAAACATTGTGTGCCCTACAGCTGGGGAGTGAGGTGATGGGGATCTAGTGTTTGGTCCCACAGGATGCAGCATATGCTATCAACTTCTGGGGCTGTCCCACTTCAAGGAACAGTCCTGAGAAAAGCAATGAATGATACTAAGAATGTTTATTCTAAATCAGATCCCACTTTTCTGCTCTGTTTACCAAGATTAGCAGATGCCTTCTTTCCAGGAATATAGCCTAGACAATCTGGTGTTTTCTAGGAGAAGTTTTAATTACAATAAGTTATAAATACCTTACATGATTATACTATTTCAATATTTGATTTGAATTATTACAAGCAATATTACTATCACAGCTTTCACTGAGCTTCCGTAAACTGACTTGCCAGGAATTCTTCTGGGACCTTGGCAAAAGATGACACATCCTGTGTTTGTGGATTAATAAATATTGTCATAGTACTTTTCCTTACCCATTAGAAATTGCTGGCTGAATGTAAGTATGTAAAAATGAAAGATGATATCACTTGCTTGACTAAATGATGTTTAAAAAAAAGTTTTTAGAAAGTTGAAATTAATCTATTTAGAAAAATTGTGGCAAAACAGTGTGATATTAGTACCAGGAAAACAATTGTCTAACTATCCATAACAATCTGTAAATAATACTCTTTTATAGTGGCTGAGAACAAACCGTGATGGAAATGTAACTTAAAAAGGCAAAACAAAAAGTTTCAAACAAAATCTTGCATGAGAGCCAGAGAGCACACTGTTGTTACGTGAAGATTAATGATGCCATTCTTTCTCAAACATTTTATACATATTCCTTGCTGTCTTAGTAAATGACAGTTACTTAGTTGCTGTCTTAAGTAAATGCTAGCCAAAATAATTTTCTGCTTTCCCATTGCAAAGTGATTCTTATTGGTGATGGAAAGATGTGATTCAAACCTTAGGCTCAAAAGCTTTATTTGCACAACTTCATTCCAAAAATAGGGTGAAGACCCTATTTTTCAGTGATCATGAGTACTGCTTGAAATAAAGACCTTATTAAATCAATGCTGGAATTGCTGCTGGGTCTGCAACTAAAATTATCACTGCATTGGAGACTACTGTGAATAGACATGGTGTTGTGAGGCTGATTTTGCCTTTCTTGCTTTGCTTCAGCTCCTGTGGCAACTTATTATTGAAATATCACAATTAATTTTGCTTGAAAAGGACCTCTGGGGATCATCGGGTCCAACATCCTACTCAAAGTGGCTGATCTTGAAGCTCTCTCAGGTTGCTCAGGGCACTGAACTGTCAGGTGTTGAAAATTTCCAAGGATGGAGGTTTTCCCAAGCTCATTAGTTAACCTGTTCCAGTCCTTCATCACTCAACTTGCCCTTTTACCTCTTAAATCTAATTAGAATCGGTCTTGCTGAAACTTGAGACTCTGAGCATGTCTGTGAGGAGGGTCTGCCTCCATCTGTGTTGCCCCTGTTAGGGACCTGAAGGCTGCTCCGGTAGCTTTCCCTTCCTGAGGCTGAAGGAGCCCAGCTTCTCCAGCTGTTCCTCATGCATCATGTGCTCCATCCCCCTTTCAGTGTTTCCCCTTGGTTTCTCTCCTGTTTATCAGAATTTCCTCTGTATCCAAAAACTCAAAAATGAGCAGGCTACTTGAAATGCAGCTTTGACAGCGACGACTAGAAGGGGATAGTCCATCCAATGAAACCACTAGCTATGCTTTTTCTAGTGCAGAGCAGTCTGCACTCACTGCTGCACAGCCCCGCTGCTGACACACATTCAGCTTCTTGTTCTCCAGACTCCCTCTTTCGTGTCTCAGGGTGCTGCTTGGCCTGCCAGTCCCCAGCCTGAACTGTTGCATGGTGCTCTGTGCTCCTACATGTGCGACTTTGGATTTGCCTTGATGAAATTCATGAGGGTGCTGTTAACACATACCTTTGGGCTTGTCAAGGCTCCAGTGAAGGGCAGCACAGCCCTCCTGTGTACAAACACAAGAATTTGGCTCGACTGCGTTCAGATAAATGAGTCATGAGCGAAGGACTTCAGGCTGCTGTTCCAGCAGCTTCCCTGAAGGAGAAAGCAGTGTCCTATGGGGATCTGGGAAAGTGAAATCTTGGCCTCTGTCCTGTTCCACTTGGCCCCACCGTTTGTGGGGTTGCCATGATGTTCCCTTTAGCTCATTCAGGTTCTGCATTTTTGTACTTTGCAAGAAGTTCCTGAATCACTAATGTAACTAATTGCAGATTTCCAAGATTATATTACCTGTTTTGCTGGCTTCTTATAGAGTTAATCAGGGACTTTAAATAGGGGTTTCTGTTTGTACATCACCAAACTCTTTGTTCAGAGATCAGTGGCATCAAGGAGTTAAGTGTTTTTAGATTCAAGTCTAAAGAGGCAGGTAGGTCTGACAAGCTCTTGCTGGCAGGAGTTGGACTCAACATAACAAGAGGGTTAGCTGACTTTGACCTTTGTGTTTACAGCATTAGCTGATATTTAGAGCCTCATGTTTGTGTCTCTTCTCAGCTTGAGACAGTCCAGTCTTGTCACTCAGAAGAGGTTCTTTTTTCTTAACTGCCAGGCCCAAGATAGTCTGGGCAAAGCTTACTTCTGTTTTCTTCCTAAAGGTGTCTGGAAACTATTTGAGTTAAATTAGGAGCCTTCCTCTGTCTAGATCATCAAGCAGAAAAAAAAAAGGTATATTCTTCTCAGGTCCTTGATGCTTTGATGTTTTGGTGGGTCATATTAAAAAGAAAAAAATCATCACATGAAAAAAGATATTTTTCTTTCAGCAGAAGAAATACCTTTTTGAAGATTTAACTATAAGTATTTCTTAAAGTTTGAAGTCACAGTGTGAGTAATGTTAATAGAAGTACTTACAGAAACTCTGGGAGGTTTTAAATGGCGCTTATTTCCAAATGGAAGGCAATTAAATTATTTATAACAGGTTAAAGCTGTGCCAAGATCACTTCTGACTTATTATTTCTAAACAGAAAGCAGTGCTATTTGCATTGTGTCACTTTAACACAGATACTTGATAAAAATGAGGTTTTTTTTTTTAAAGGTCACCTTTATGCTGCACTAAAGCTTCATATCAGCTTAATTTACATAGGTCTTACATAACTTAGTCATATTGTTTTGCATATTTTTGTTTAAGTGGCATTTAGAATCATAGCACTCTATTTGCTGGACACTAAGAATTTGTAATTAAGAACTTATCGAATATCTGCTGGACATGAGAAGGTACAGAAACTAATGCTGCTAAATGTTTTTGAAAAAGCTAAGCTAGGCTTTCAACTGACATTTCAGGGTGCATATGCAAGTTTATCAGCGATGATAAATCATGGATTAGAAGGTAAATTCTTTCTTCTCAGTGAGGAATACAGAAGTAACCAGTAAAAGTTGCTCCTAATACACCTGGTGGAGTTAATGCACAAACAAGTTGAAAACCGGTCAAAACAAGACTACAGAGTCTCTTACTGTCAGGAACTAGTCAAAAGAAGAACTAGTTCTTTGTTAGTGTGAGCTAATCTGTTTCCCCTATGTTGTGGCATAGAGCAGAGGTAATGCAGCACTCAGAAGCTGATTATCAGTAGGCTGTGTACCTAATATTAAGTGCTGAAAAGCCTTTTGTTGATTTGAATGTTAAAATGCAAACTTGGGAAATAATTTCTCTGAGTAACATTGCAAATAACTCTTGTAGTCTAATTTTCCTAAATTTTTTTTCTACTGTGATCTCAATTAATTATGCTCATATTTGTTTCTAATACTTATGGTTGAACACACACTGTTCATAGTTTGTGAATAAAGGAACTTCACAGAAATGGTTACGACACAATGGAGAAAGTGGTGGACAAATTTTCTGTTTTCCTTCCCATACTGTTATCATAATGAATTTAAAGCATGAGGAGTTCTGAAATCTGGAGGTGTACTTGTTTTGTCATATCTGCATATCTGTGGAAATATTCTGAGCTTAAAGAAGTCAGTAAGCTTTTGTGGTTAAGGGAGACATACGACACTTTCCCCCCCTCTTCCAGCTCTGGCATGTTTGCATGCTAACACATCACATGCCACCCAAATCCATGTTAATATTTGTGATTCATCCATATCCTTGCCTCTCTCTCCTGTTCTTTGCTGTGGGTGTGAGTCTCCTATCTTCCAACTCCTACAGTAGCTTGAACTACATTTTGAACACACTGGAAGAGGGTACTCATAGAGTTCCATCAGTTTGCATATAGCAGTGTAAGTAGGAGGCAGTGGAAGAAATTATCCCTCTTTTCTTCCACTGGTTTTACTCTTACTAGGGAATATAGACTCCACTACACCTGAGGAAGGGGCTGCTCCATATTCTCATGAACTGGCACCTGAGATGTTATTTTGTTGCCACATGCTTCTTAGCTCAGCAAGTTGACTTGTGCTTCCAGCTCCATTTGCTGGAGCGGATTTGTTTTGGTTTTGTTTGTTTGTTTGGGGTGAGGGTTTTTTTGTTGTTGTTTGTTTGCTTATGGATTTCTTTTTTTAAGATTAGTATATGAAACTCTGCTCACAAACTGTCCTATTCTTGAAGCTGAGATGTGGGATGTTTGAAAAGAGCATTTCCTTTTAACTGCTGTGTTGTCCTTCACCCTCAAAGCACACCAGTCAAATCAGAGCTGAAGGAAATCTGTGGCAGCCAGCAAGGCTGCTGATCCTGTCCTCCCTCTGTCCTTGCCCCTGCATGCACGTGCTGACACACACATGTATGTACACATCCTGCTTTGACAGAGTGGAGAAGATGGTGTGAACTCATCCATTTCAGGTGGGGTCAGCACATATTCAATATGTTAATATAAGTTGTAATTTATCTACTTGCTTTACCTGAAGTGGGAACCACTTGCATAAATTCTATTAACTGGGCTGTGGAAAGTTAGCAGCCAGGTGGTATGTTTCTGGCCACAACCTCAGAACTTTTCTTGACTCTACTGTGCCATCTGATCTGTGGCACTAGAGTGTTTCTGCTTGTATTTCATCAAAGCTTTGAAATCCTAGTCTTGCTAGTATACATTCCCACTGCTGGTTTTAAATTAGATGTTGTGCCTCTCTCCTGCACCAACATTTTCCTCAGCTGCCAATTTTTATGCAGTTTCCAGTAACCAACAGAAAACCTGTTTAGATCTCTTTTTACTCCACCACTACTTTGTACGAGAAGACTTAATGACAGAAACCCCTTTCCTCCCCTTGAGACACTCTGAGTGTCATATCAAGTAAGACATTTGAAATCTCCTGAGGTATTCATAGCACTGGTTCATTTTGAGAATGGTTTCCTTGGACAAGGTCATTGTCAATTTAATATTTCACCTGGTCACGACTTGCACATTTTCCTTCAGTTTGTCTCCTAAAAAATTGTGAGAAAATTTTAACTCATTCACACCACTTCCTTTACCTATATGATGCCATAGTAAAAAATAAAACTGATCCAGATCTGTACAAAGTACTTTTCTTCACTTGACAGTGTAGTGTCAGCCATGCTTGACAGAATGATTAGAATCATTCTATTAGCATTTTATACCATTTCAGTCTGTTAAGATTCTGGGTGACAGTCAATACATGTTTGGCAAAAGAATGTCAAGAATCTGCACTGTTCCCTGTGCAAGCTTAAAGCAATTTAGCTCTGTTGAAGTACATGGTATAAAAGGAAGCAGGCTGTCTTGAGGAACTTGATATTTGCATGATTTTTAAATTTATTTTTTTTATCTCTGGGCACCTTAGGACTGAATGAGTCTGACAAAACCGTGGAGATTTTAAAGCAGGGTTATCTTTGTAGACAGATGGAAAAACTTACATGTTTCTCTGTCCAGTTACTGAACTAGTATGTGAATTTTCTACTACAATGATTCAGGGAGTTTAGTCATTTACAGTTTATTAGAGTTTAGTCAAGCCATTTTTAGTGGAGTTTAGGCAAGTTTAAAAAGTCAATTTACACAGACATAAAATGTACTCATGAATATGAACTTTGCTTGTAGGGTAGCAGTGCCTAGCAGACTATTACGTGCCCAAGTAATAGCAGCAGTCAGGGAGGTTTCCAATAAAGCCACAGTGTGAAGGCAAATGACAGAGGATTGGGTAGTTTGGAACTTCTTCATGGTGTGTCAGCAAGATTTCTGTAAAGCTTGGTTAACAGCCAGCAGGAGTTACAAGTTCAGTGAGACATGTCTGAGGGAGTTCGTGTTGGGGTTTGTTATGAAGGAGGACAGTGTGCACAGAGACAAAACAGTTCTTGGGCTCTTGCATTCATCTTGGGTGGCAAGCAGGCAAGGAGCTGAGGAACAAATGTTGTTCTGAGTGTGTCACAAGTATATAACGCATTTAAGAAACTAAAGGAAGAAAATTAGGGTGACCTAATTACGCTAAGATGGGCAGGCTAGCAGGCTGAAGCCTCTACTATGGATTTTGTTTGCAGTTTCCAGACTTGCATTGACTGTATTTGCTTTTAAGCATCTGGGTGGTTGATCTGGGGCCAACTGCAGGCTTGAGTTGTGCTCTCTGTGGGCATTTCACCTGCACTCAGCTCAGCTCTATTGCACTTTTGTGCCACATGACCTTTTTTTGGTGGGGGGAACATAAGGAGAGAACCCCCAAGGGTCAGTACTTCAAGGTGAGTAATACCCTGCTCTTGGCAAGCTCAATTAAGATTTTCTGTAAGAGCTGTGGGAAAAAGAAAGAACACTGGTCATCCTGCTTGTAGAAATCCTGTACTACGCTGCTGAATATGAGTGGTGAGGATTTATCTGTCAGTCTGCTCCTCTTTCTTGATCTTGCAAAGGAACACCCATTTGTTAATTATGTTGCAATTTGCAGCCCGGAGGAAGTATCTTGCTTTTCTAGCTCTAAAGCCATTGAAATTTAGTGTCTGTGTGTGAATGTGACAGGACCAGACAGATCAGACAGATCCACCATTTCATGTTTTTGAAGTGGTCCCTAATCTCTTCCAGTTATTTTCGTGCAATATAAAAATCAACTAGATCAAGGTGAGCCTTTAAATAGGGAAAAAACAAATTAAGTTTGGCTTATAGTAATACCTGTGACAACCTTGCCTACAGAGCTCATGAAATTGGAAACCTTTTTGACCATGTTTCCACTCCAGTAACTCTCCATACTTCCAGGGCTGGTCCTTTTCTTTCCTTTGCCTCTCAGGTTCAACTTTGAGTCAACTCTCCATAGCAGATAAGTCCATGACACCTCAGATTTTTGTTAGCAAGTTTCCTGATACTGATGCTGGGATTTTGCGGGTTTTTCATACCTGCTGACTGTGGAGCACTGTGCCTACTCATGGGCTGAATGTCATCCCATCTGAGTAGCTGCTAAAATATAACTTTATTCTCTCCATATTGTCTCTTTTGCCAGGTATTAAGGGGACAAAAAAAAATACAATGCTACCTGTGCTGATATGCACTCTATCCATTTCCAGCCTAAGACTTCTATAAAATGGTGAATTATTGTAGTCTCATGCTATGTTAATTTAAGCCAAATTAAAGCATACCATGGATTTAATTTGGCCTTTATAGGCTAACTTAATGGTAGCTTATCCAAAGGATCACAAATTATTCCTCATTAATAAATTAGCTTAGCAGAGTTTTATTCGCTATAGATGAAGTTCAACTGTTTTACATCACAGAAAGATTTTAATTAAAAATCATGGACTTGTGATGAAGGCTATTAAGCTAGATTTTCTTGACCTTTGAGTCAAAAAATTATTTTTTGCTATTCCTAATTCATTACGCCCTTTCTAACCTCTTACTTTGTCAGCTGTATTTTAATTCTGATCTCTGTCTCTGTTAGTGAAGTTCTTGCTGGGAATTTAAAAAAAAAAAAAAATATAAAAACCCCTTTCAAACAATATTGCTTCAGAAAAAGTCATACTGGGAGCTACATGTACCGCTAAGCACTCTTGATGTTGAATATCATCCTCTAAAATAAAAGAGTTTCATCATATTTTCCAAAAATGCTGTGTGCTTTCGGACCTTTTTATTAAAATTCAAACATATTCTCAAGGATGCTACAGACATCCTTGTGATAGGTTAAGAGATTGTCTCACATTTTCCAGGTAAATGACTTTCAGAAGTTATAAGAACAGTTCTGAAGGGCCTCGGAGTCATCTGTGTCTCTTGTCATCCCGGGTGAATGTTTATTTAGAAATTTCTGTGGTTGTGAGCACTGAGACATGGGCCCTGTTGCCATATGACAGAGGCACACAATGGAGATTTTATTTCAACATGACCCTTAACCAGAAGGATGCTGAAGAATTTTTTTTTCCATATTTTTGCTTCACCCTCGGAATAATATTTGAATTTCATGTCAGAAAAGTATCAAGAAAGATTCCTTTCTTTCTTTATTTATTTTTTTTTTCTTTTTCCCCCCACTCCTACCACTTTTATAAAAATAAAGCCTTTTTCACAAGTAAGTAGGTCATGGTAAAGAAAGAATTCATATAGCAGATTTCCCCTACAATTGCTTCCTGCTGCTTGCTGAGGGTCAAGTGATTTTTCAAAATATCTTTGCACTCCTATCTTGGTTTCAATTGCAGCTTATTAATGCAGAGAGGGGTGCCAGGCATTCTATTGTGTATATCACTGGTACTTTAAATGTTTTGCTCCAGTACACCTCTATTTTCTTCCACCTACAAGAACTTCTTGATTTTTATTTATAAATTTGGATTTTTCTCCTTTTATATTCTCTTATTTCAGTTCTTTCTTCTATTTACTGCAAAGAGCAGTGCTGCAGTTAAAAGAAGTTGCACATTTTTACTATATAACAATTTTCAGTGTACTGCAAAGACACACTAAGAGTTCAGAGATGGTACCCTTCCCTGCATGAGGTGATTTACCTATTCCCAAAATTACCTGGGGAAAAATCCCCAATCCTATTAAAACTGAGTACATAGTCAGTAGTAGACATAAGGAAAGGCGAAAATTGATGAAACTATACCTTTAAAGGCAGTTTCAGAAAATTTATTTGCAAAACACAGTATGAAGTATGGTTTATTATTTTTGATTGTTCGTGCTAGAAGTCATATATTTTGCATATTCTAGATCTGGAGAAGAAAATCAAATGTTGTATTTAAATTAAAAATATTTTCACTTTTCTGAACTCTTCCCTATAGTTTAAAGCACAGGGGAGAGCATGAAAAGAAATCTAACTGAAATATTTCAACAGAATGGGACTATGAAAACATAGGCTATTTATGGTAGTGTAATAATAAATATTAAATGGTAATAATGAAGGGAAGAAAAAAAATGAGACAAGTACAGAACTGAAGAATTGACATTAGTGACTCTGTGTTGAACCTGCCAGTATTGTCTCCCTTAGCTCTCCATTTTGTACTTGAACTGCAACTGGCAAGTCGCTTGTAAATCTACTACAGCACATGTCTGAGAGACAGCAAAATAGTCAGTAGATTGCAACAGGAAATTTAAGTGATAGTGATCTTGGGGCTCAAGTGTTTGAAACAATTAACACCTTTTGAGGTTACTTAAATGCAAAACCACAACTGATTTCCTAGGGGCACTTTAAAAATAAATTTGATGACAATAAAGTCTGAAGATATTTTCCCTAATTACTGAATAATCCAATTAATTCTTTGTTTGGTTAGAAATCATTGTAATGTTGAACTTGTTGGTAAAAATTGGAATAGCTGGAGAAAACCAAGCCAGCTTATTCTCAAAACCAGAATACATTATTTTTTTTCTAAATGTATTTGGTTATATTATTTTACTGTTCCTTTGGAATTTTATGCTTTTCCATAATTCCACTAATTTCCATAAAACATAGTGGCAATGGAGTAGTATAGGTTAGGTTGGGAGGAAGACGTAAGCAAGATCTTGGTCTCCCTGTTAATACTGAATGTACAAAAATATCTGATTGGTGTTTGAGTACCAGAATGTCAGACAAAAACAATACAGTACCAAGACTTAGTTTTGCGTTTTTTATATTTATGCCATAATATGACAATTGTGAGCATCCACGTGCAGCTTTAAGGATACTTGGAAAAATTTCTAATTCAAGATGACACTGTGTGTGGGAACATTCATCCATTTAGATTAGTGCTGCTAATTAGAAAACATCTGTAAAACTATCTTGTGTAATATTTTATCGGATTGATGCAGAAGTGAGTTAAATGAAATGGACTGTATGTTGTGGGTGAGCCATTACAGTATGGATGTTATAAAATCCCCTCTGGTCCAGGAATATTTGAACTTGCACCAGTTTGATTCAGGTAGGATGACAGGTCCAACTGCAGAACAATCCAACAAAACTCAGTAACTTATACTGTGGGATCTGACTAATTGTTCAAATTGCAAAATAGGAGATCTGTAAAGCCCAAGTGTTTGCTTTCCATTAGCAGTTCACAATGAGATATTAATGTTTTGAATTGCTGCTCAACTTCTTACAAACATCCTGGCCAGTGCTACCTGAATTATGAATTTCATCTCTGTATAGCCCTAGAACAACTCCTGCATGTGATTACTTGTAGAGCCAGAAAAAAACCCAAAAATGATACAGTGGATCTCTGCTTCAGCATGGACCTCCATGGGCTGCAGGGGGACAGCCTGTCTCACCAAAGGCTGCAGCACCTGGAGCATCTCCTGCACCACCTCCTTCACTGACCTTGGTGCCTGCAGGGCTGTTGCTCTCACATTTTTTTCTTGTTCCTCCTTCTCGACTGTTGTGCAGTGGCTTTTTCCCCTGTTATAAAATGTATTATCACAAAGTTTCGTCAGCACCACCAATGGGCTCGGCTTTGGGCAGTGGTGGACCAGTTCTGGAACTGGCCAGGAGTGGCTGTCAGTTCTGGGGACAAATGTGGGGGCAATTCCTGGTGTCTTCTCACAGAAGTCACCCCTGCAGCTCCTCTGCTACCAAAACTTTGCCACACCAACCCAATAGTTGTGTTATTGAAAGGGAGTGATCTTCATATCACAAACACACAAAATGTTTCTTGATGATCTCAGGAACTTCTGTGCGTGTTACAGTTACATATCAGGGAAAAGCTTCACCTTTGTTTGAGGAAAGACTTCACCTTTCAAGCTGAATGCAAGTTTACTCTGAAAAGAGGAAGTCAAATTGATCTCTGCTACTACTGCATATTTAATGGGGATGGAAACATAGACAGAGTCACTTTTGATTACACAGGATTCATCTATTTGCTACATTCCAATTCCATTTCATTGGAGTTCTTAAATTGGAATCATTCAGTGTAAATGTTATATACTCCAAGAAATAGTAACGAGACTGAAAATATAAGTCATATAATAAAAAAAAAGAGTATTATTGGGAAAAGTAAATATACTTCTCTTATAAGGAGAGACAGGAAATCTTTGTTTATCTTGGTTGGTGGACTCAGTTCCAAACAGTGAACTGAGTAAAAAGAAAATGTCATTGAGCAAGAGGCTCAGCCTTCACAAGACGTTTAGACAGTCTCTTAGGAAATGAGGGGACACAGGAGTGAGTGGTCCCCCTTGCTTTGGGATCAGTGATTAAAGAGGCTGGTGACACCTAAGGCAGAATACAAGCTGTTAAATGAGATGCCAAGAACCAGTACCTTAGTGGTAGCACTCTGTGAGCTGTGCAGCAGGCAGAACTAGATAAAGAAGTTGCTAGGTGAAGTCTAGAAGTATGTCAAGAGGTGTCAAGGTATTAATTTACTGGGAAATATTTCACTGAATAGATTAAGTCCTCCTCTGCTGTTTCTATTTCTTCTAAAGTAAAATCAAATATGACTGCTAGTTGTTAAAATTAAAAGATGGTAGAGAAATCACACACAGAAAAGCCCGCTGTTTGGGATGAGCTAACTTCAGTTTTAAGATGGAGAAGTTTAGTGTAGTTGCTGGAGGGGGTTGCTTTTGTTTTTCAAATGTAGAACATAGGAATGGCTGTAGCAGTTCAGACCAGACTTGGTGTAAGTACTTGGCACTGTCTGGAACAGTAGATCAGCAGGAAAGGGTGAGATTTTAGTCTTGCTTCCCTAGAATAGTATCCTGGTCACCAATAATCTGTGATTCAGGAGTTTCCTGAGAAAATTGCCATCTCTCCATTAAGAAGTTTTGAATTGTTTTTTGATCTATCAACTAATCCAATTTAATTTCAAGTATTTGTGAACTTTTAGCATTCATAACACCCCCTGGCAAGACATCTCACACCTACTTTGCACAGTGTGAAGTATTCTAGAACAAATGAAAGGTAGTGCTTTTTCTTTCAATGGATAATTATGTTGTCACCAGATGCTGTGGTTGTCTAAGTGGAGGTTCCAAGAGCCGTTGTACAAACTGAGGGATAGAAAACCCAGCTACAGCGATTAAATGCAAAAACATAATTGCTGGCTTTTAAAGTACCTAAATTGCAGATACTTGAAAACAGAGAGAAACCTCAGGGGCAGCATGCCCTGCCCATATAAAACAGGCAGAGTTTGCTAACTTGATTAACATTTTTTGTAGCTCTGAGCAGTTGTCTATATGTTGTTCACTGAATTGTCTGTATTTATGGATTTTTTAAAAGAAGAGAATGAAAATTAAATTAAAATAATTGTTGGTGTTCCTCATCTCTTAGCTCCATGTGAGCTGGTGTTGTAACACAGAGTTAGTTTCTAAGCAAGACTTTGCAGAGGGTAGGAATGAGGCTTTGTACCTTTGTTCTCTCTGTTCAGAGAAGTGTCTTTATATATTTATGAGCATTTAAGGCAGAGTGCTGCTGAAAGCTCTCATATCACTTGATAAAGTTGGATATTTTATTATGCAGATGACAGCTGTTTGTTAGTCCCTTTTTTCATAAAGGCTCTCTAACATCAATTGTCAGTAGCTCAATAGACACCAAAATAGTTCCTCATGTTTTCTTTTACTCAGAAAAAGTATAGTTGTGCCAGAATACAGCTTACTGAGGAACAGTTCAGCATAGCTATCCAACAGCTAAAAATCTAAACATATTCACACATGTGACCAGTGTATCCATCACTACAATGTTCATTGCTGTGCAACTCTAACAAGATCAGTTAAATTGCAAGTATCTGCTGTTGTGCTAGCCCTGTAGTTACTCAAACCTGTCAGTGTTATGGAGTTGGCAAAATTTTTATGTGTGAGAGCCATCCAAATTTCTGTTCTGTGCACCAAGTATTTGCAGTGTGTTATGTTTATGGCCATGAGGGCTTCAGTGCATACCCCGGTGTCTCTTTCACTGTCTGCCAGACAGGCTTCCTGGCAGCCAACAACCCTCACAGGTCAGTCCTGCTGCTTCTCTTGACCTCAGTGATGTGTGGCCTTCACATGGGACATCCTTCTCTCAGCTGCAGAGGGCCTTTGGGTAGATTGGAGGTCTCTCCTGTGTATTCAGCTGCTGTGCTCTCTCCAGAAATGTTTCTTGTCCTTGTGCACCCCTAATGCCTCAGGCAGTTCTACCTCCCTGTGCATTTGGATCCTTTTCTCAGTGGAGGATTATAGTTTTTATTTGTCAGCCTCTCCTCTGAAGAGGATTCAGGAAGGTTAACACCTCAATCTACAAATTCCTTTGACTCGTCTCCTGTGCAGCATTTCATCTGGCTATTTTTCCTAATTAAAATAGGTGGCTCTACGCACACTTTGTCACGTGCCAGCTGTGTTATTAAGCTGTCTTTGTCACCGCAAGAGGCAGGACACTTCACAAACCTTTGCTTAATGATTTGGTTGTATTTTTGCTTGTGAATCTCCCAGGTAATCTGTATCAAGTCAGTATGTTAAGAGACACACTTAATGTAATTATTTCATTAATATGTATGTTTGCTATTTATATTTGGCTTATTGCTGGCTTTTGGCTGAGACTAAGCACAACAGTTAATGTGTTTGGGTTAGGTAGTTCTCAGCCCTTTCTCCTGAAGAAAATTGTGAAAAGTAACAAATCACATATATTTGAAATTCTAGTTTGGGTAAAGGTATTGCAACCATGGTCAGTGTTTCAATGTGCAGTCAAGTTCAGGGGAAGAGCATGTCTGCCTGGTTTTATATATGGGTTAAAAGTGAGCTGGCTGCAGTTCAGCTCGGTGAAGTAGATGTGTGGATGGCAATTGAGGCAAAAGACCGAAACTTGGTAGTAAAAGCAGTGTTGGCTCCTTCAGGTTGTATTTTTCATCATAAAAGTTTGTGACTTTTTATTATGGATTCTTTCCCCTTCATTGCTCTCTGTCATGCTCCAGTTAGTAAGACAGTCAGCTTCTTGTCATCCACGCGTGGCCAGGACTTTCTAGCCTTTGCTTTTTAATGTGGATTTTGGTTCTTATGGCGTCTTCTGTTGTACTATAGATAGATTGCTGCAAAGGGTTGTTCCTGGACCTGGTTGGAGTCACTTGTAGACAACAATTCAAGAAGTGGTTTGGTAGTTATATGATGGGAATTTCAGTGACTGTTGTTTTCCAACAGCACTGCCCTCTTTTAGGGTTACATGTGTAGGGTTTGGAAATTGAAGACCTGGAGCAGCAGTGGTGGCCAGCTGGGACTTCTGAAAAAGTACAGTTGTTCAAAGGGCTTCAGGAGCTCACTAAGGATACATTGCTCAGACTAGAGGCAGGAAGAAACCTTTTCTATTGCTTGTCTGTCTGCCTTGGTAGGGCTATTATTTTTACCTGAATGTTTATTTTTTAATGCTTTTGACAGACTGTTCTGTTGCTTTCAGGGAAGGATGTTATACACAGTGTATTTTGTGAAATGTGACATTAAACAAATGTGAAAGTCTGCTTTCTCCCATCTTTCTCATTTTTCCTTTCATTTCTGTCCAGTTGTGGCCAGCCTCAGTATTAAGTTCTTATTTTTTATCTCTGAGACATACTTTGAACTATTGGAGTGGTTTTGCTCAAAGAGTAGGCAGTCTACTATAATTATTCATGATGGTCTAGAAGAGAGAGAACTGAGACTAGTCCAGAGGAGAGTACAAAGATGAAAACATGGTAGGCTTTTAACTGGATCACATCAAGAGAAGCCCAGGTGTTATTGTAGGTGCTTTTGATTGATCAGTACTATATCTCAGCAGTGTGAGCCTTTCACTTTGGGACAGATGAAGAAACATTTTGGCATACCTTCCCAAGAGAATTGCTGTGTGATTGAAAAAGGGTTGTTGTCATGCTAGTACATTCATAACCGTAAAAAGATCAAATAAGAAAGGAAGATGTTATACTAATACCCAGACAAGCTACTGGGACCCATAATTGCTTAAGTTTACTGCAGTGAGAAACATTTTGTAGTTAAAAATGCATCAGTGTTTTGTGATGTAAGGGTGGGTCTTAGTGTGAATTTTACTTCAGATAACATGCCATAAGTCTTTATAATTTAGAATGCAGAATTTTATTTATCCATAACTTTTCACAGGCCCTTCACAGACTGCAACTCTGGACAGTTATTTTACTATTAACATAAGTATTATTTCATATATGGCCTGTATTCTTCTCAAACTGCTACTTAGTGATGCATTTTAAATGTGACCTAATAAAAAAAGAAAAAATAATAATATTAGTTGGTTTTACGTTGGTATGAAAGCCAATTCAAAAATCTCTTCTGCTGCAGCTTCAAGTGATAAGGTGGATGAGGGAAAAGACTTGGCTAAATGTCAATTAAGTGCAGATACCTAAAGCTCTAGTGTCCTTGGCTGCTTTCAAATTCAAAAAGTAGCTGAGCCTTCTAGTTGCACTTGGAATAAACTGGTCTTTAACTAGGGAGTAGTTAAAGGAGTAAGAATGTTAAAAAAGTAGTTAGAAGGAGTGAGAATGGAGGATGCTGCTTCTTCCAATGATCACAGTCTTAATTCCCTCACAATGTGAGCTTGCCACCAACACATTAAACTAACAGGGGAGCCTCTGCCATACTCAGTGGTTTTGGGCTTTGTCTGCATTAAGAAGGAAAGTGTTGGGCTATATTATGCAATTTAAAAGAGTCTATGCATTAAATAACTGTATCCTTTGGAATAAGTGGGAGCAATAATGCTATTCTTGCAGATAGAATGCAAATATAATATTTTTTCTTTTAGCATATTAATTCAGTAAGGAGATTAATATAAGCTTTCAAACTTCTTAGTCAAAATCTTTATTGTCTCTGCAGAATGCAGTACAATTACTACTTGGATGCTGATAGTAAATGAACTGTTTTATTGAATAGTCATAATGAAATATTGGAGGCTGGTGTGTGATAGTTCTTATAAAGAGTACATTCAAGGAATGCTTTCTAGAAGAGGCAAAAGAGGGCAGAAAACTTTTGTTTCAAAAAGAGAAAAAAGTGGCTGTTAGTGGAGCAGTAGCAGCTGCTATTATAGTCTGTTGGCACTCCTCACTGCCAGTATGGTTTGGAATCAAATTCTTACCTTCAGGTGCATAATTTATTAATACTCGGTTGCAAGCTTAGGAATTAGGGTTATTATGAAAGATTAATACTACTTTGTTCAAGAATTGGTATATCTTTTGCAATACTGACTAGTTTGAGCCTTTTCTTCCTAATTTTCAGTCCTGGTCTCAGTTTACAGTAAAATTCTTTACACCTGAAAAAATGTTCAAACTAATTATCAGGGAAGCCAAGAACAGGTCAGGGTAGAAGGACCTCAGAATGTCATCTAGCCCAGCCTTCCACTCAAAGATGTGTGAGCTATGAGAGCAGAACAATTAATTCTTAGCACTTTAAAAGAATATTCTATTATCTTTTGAAGACTTTGTGCTATCCTTCTAAATGACAAGCTCTCTGCTATATATTTTTGCACAGAATACTGAGATTGCAATTTACATAGAAGTTCCTTAGGAGTCTTCATTAGAGACAGAACTTTTTTTACAGAGACCATCAGTAGTGTCAAACTTTCCTCCATCTATGGAAGTTCTGCTGACAATCTGGTGTTACATTCCAAATTTTGCTTTGGGAAATGATAGCTCTGAATGTAGAAAAGGTTTTGGTCAGCCATTTTTTGTTGGACTTTGCTGTTATTTGTCAAATGGGGGTATCAAAATTCTGGTTTTGTACGATGCAAGGAAGCATTTTGCTGTTCTTTTACTATGGCACAATCGGGGTCCAGAATAGAGTGCTCTAATGTTTCAAGTTTAGGTCTTATGTTAATATATGTGGAACCCCTGATGTTTTTCCCTGCCCAGCTGCCCAATAGTTTATTTCTTAGTTAATTATTTTATTTGTGACATTGAATATTCTCTCTCTCTTTTTTTTTTTTTTTTTTCCCAGTGGGACAATGCAAAAGGACTC